>JAKCPI010003180.1:0-40976 GCA_023213315.1 Euborellia annulipes
TTTTTTTTTTTTATTTAAAAAAAAACATTTACACTTTTTTCTGATTCACACTCACACTCACACACACATTCATACAGTCTTTTCAGCAACTCAGGCCATTTAAGACTTTGACGATAACCGTTGTAAGGAATATATTTATTGTGGGGTCAGGCATTTCTATTTAAGTCATCTGGTATCCAAATGGCTTAAATAAAATCATCGGACTGCTGGGTCCGAACCCGCGACGTTTGGTATAGGAGGTAGGCGCGCTACCTACTATGCCACACCCGGGGGCAAATAAATAGTTAAATGTTAAAATTCGATTGTAAAAATGTCACTTCGGTACCATTATTGAGAAAACAATAAGAAATTTTGTATTGTTGTCAATTAGAAAAAGTTGTAATAATGTATTACGAAGGTTTATCTAAAAAAAATTTTAGGGTTAATAAAAGAAATAAGGGAGAAAAAAATTAAATTAGGGAAATGACAAAAGTAAAAATGGGAATGAGGTTAAAATCTTATTATATAGAAGATAGAAAATAGAAGAAGAGAGAGAAGATAGAATATAGAAGATAATAGAGAATAGAGATAAATATTTTCTCTACACTCTAAATCAGGATTAAATCCCAAGTGAGACTTGGGGGACAGTTTAATAGCTAGCAATTAATTAAAATCTCACAATTAGCAGAGTTTTGTGGACAGTTTACCCTGTGTAAATGCAATACAATAGCCAGGATGTTAATTAGAGTGAACTTTGTCTTTAGGGGTTGTCATTCAAAGGGAGTAATTAAATTCTTCTACCAGACAATAGTTAATTGAGAAATATTTTTAAGCTAGAAGGTTTGTAAACAGCTCCCCTGTATAAATGCAATACAATAGCCGGGGTGTTAATTTGGGTGTCTATGTCTCTAGGGGTTGATATTTGAAGGAAGTGATTAAATTCTTCCCCCATTAAAGAAGAAATGCTTTAGAATTTAGAAATATTTTTAAGCTATGAAAATATTTTGTTAATAAAGGATGATGAGTTCATTTCCTCATTTTTTTTAAATATATTCATTAGTTATTTCCTCATTTTTTTAAAATACTTTAATTAATTAGTCATATATTCTGGGAATTTATGTATGTCTATCATGTTTAAAATTTGAATAGACTAAAGATCATAGGAAATATTCTTATATGAAAGTCTTTGTTTGCGAACAAATCAAGTATTAAGTGTGAGTTTATTCTTTGATTCTTATTTTAAAAAAAATTTATTTGTGAATTTCATTCGTTACTCTGAAATTTATAATTAAGTCTGTTCGAGAAAATATATTTTATAAAAATTAATTTTTGAATTTTAATCAAAATTTTATGGAAAACGAAAAAACTGAAAAAGTGCATCAATAGTAGTACTCTTTGGCAGATTTTGTTTCAAAGCTTTGTGTTACGTCACGCATAATTTAAATATAAATTTTTAGTACTTGAGATATTTTGTTATAGGTGCAGAAAAAAATAAAGGGCGGCGCCGCCCATTTCCCCCCCCCCAAAATTTTTTCCCCCCCCCGCCCCCCGGGGGTTTTTTTTTTTTGGGGGGGGTTTGCCCCGGGAAAGCCTTTGGAAGCCAAAGGAAGGCGTTTCGGAAGAAATTTTATTTCAAATCAAAATAGGGGACAGTAAGAGACAAATAAATATTCAACAATATAAGAAGGAAGTTAGGTGCAGTTGAGTTGCAGAAAACAAGTAATACAAAATTATTATTATTATTATTATTATTAAAATTTATTGTTGAGTAATAAGAAATTCTTGTATTATTGAGAAAATGAGTTATGTTTATATTAAAATTGTATTATTTTGTGTGTATAAAAAAATTGTTCACACGTTATTATAATCATAAAATTTTCCAGGTCTGATGCCAAATTTGGACTATTAATGTTCCGAAACCAGAAATTGTGCGACTCTGGTCATCGACAATAAATCTTCTTTATAAGAAAAAAACATTTCTGTATCCCAATTCCACTTAAAATTTTAAATAGTAAATTTCCTTCTCATCTTGTTGAAATTTTAAGCAAAACGTTTTGCTCAATGTAAACGCACACCCATTAGGCAAAATGTTTTTGCCATTGGACAAAATGTTTTGTCATTGAGCGTTTTTGCCTAATCCGTATGCGTTGGCGTTTTGCTCAATGGCCGAACATTTTGTCCAATGCCAACGCACACCGATTGAGCAAACGTTCAATGGCAAAACATTTTGTTCAATGATGTCAAATCATGCTCAATTGTATTTTGCCTCCTCGGTGTGCATTGACCCATAGAAAGGCATTGAAAAAACAGTTTTAGACACGATTAGTCAAAAACGTTTTGTCCGAAAACGTTTTTGCTCAATTGGTGTGCGTTAGATTAATATGAATTCTTTTTAAAATTCTTCAAAGTTCTGATCACACTAATCAAATTTATTTTATCAAAAAAAGCATATTATATTGGCATATGAGGAATTCTAAATTGTAATATTAAAGAGAATATTACCTACGTGAAATTATTTGGTGGAAATTTATATTATAGTATAAATGTCTATTTGTGTTCATTGATGCTAGCAACAAACGTTAGCTAACAATACATGAAATATCCGGTTAGTTAAGTATTCATGAAACAACCAGTTAGTTAACAAGAATCAACCGACCCTAAAAGAGCTTCTTAGTAACTGGTTCGTTATATCATGTTCTATAATGTTTATTTTTAGAAGAATTTCGATGACTGAGTGGCAATTATTAGGATCAGGAAGATGTATGGCAGCCAGCAAGTTTTATCACTTTTTCATCCTTTCATCCTTAGATATTTTTTCATTTTTAAGGGAGTATATAGAGAAAATCAATGACAGACGGTCATTTTTAGTTAAAATTGCCCCAGTTATGTTTCGAATCCAAATCATTTAATTTGAAACAATTTATGTTTGAGTTTCAGTAATTAAATTTAAAAATAAATTTCAGAAAAATAATTAAGTAAGCTTATCATTTTTTGAATGAAGATTTAACTACAACTCAAGAGCTTATTTTATATACAATATAAAAGACGTCATAATTAAAAATAATTAGAATAGATATTATATTTTATAAATATTTTTTAAAATCAGGAGTTCTTTGTTAGATATTTAGTATTCCAAAATGTTACTATTTTGTGATATGTCTTTTCATTTAATTTCTATAAAGAATTATTTTAAATTTTAATTATTAAATAATTATAAATGACTATAGAAATGTCATTTTAGAGAAATTATCGTCCTTTCACAGGTGTCTGTGAAATTTTTGAGAAAGGAGGAAAAAAAAATTCAATAAAATGACTCGAGATTGACCTTCTGACATTTAAAATCTCTTTCTCTTTTATTTAACTAAAAATTGACAGGTATTAGGTAATGACCTTATTTACATTTAAAAGAACCAAATAAATAAAGTCCAAGGGTACATATACCTTAAGCAAAATGAGAATACACTTTTGAAGAGCATCTAAAAAATTTATGAATTTTAATCAAAATCGTTTTTTTTTTTGGGAAATCGAAAAAAAAAGTAAAGTACTAGTACTCTTAGAGGGCATATAACTTCAATTTCGGTTTTTGTTTAGTGATTTTGAATCTATTTTTTTAGGCTCAACACGTGTATTTCCATTAACAAGCTTATATCGAAATGTTTTTTCTTTTTCTCCTTTAATTATATTGTATATATTTATATGATTACATACCTAAATTTTGTGACTGAACCGAACCAAGAATCACACATAAAAACAAAATCACAATCACCGGCTCCATTTAATCAAAACAAATAAATACACGTTTTTTTTTATTTTAGTTGAGAGGTTGTCAACTTGTGAATGCCTCATTTGTTGCTGCGATTGAATATATAGAGAGAGAGAGTGTGAGCAAAAGAGAAGAACGTTTCCCTCCTCCTTTATGACGTCCCTTTCTTATTCCCCTCTTCATTGAGTGCGTGAGTGACATCCCTAAATGATTCAGGGAAGCCCAGGAAATATTGAAAATACTATCAAACTGGTGATTTCCTTTTGGCATTCTCATTACTCAATTATTATTTCCCTTATTATTATTGTTCTTTAATAAGCCAGCCGGAGGGCGGCGCGACTATTCAGGGGGAAGGGGGAGGACGCTCGCTTTTCATAAATAATGTGACTCAATTTTTCATATAGGCCTAGGCCTCATGGGCGTATATAGAAATTTTTTTCGGGCTGGGGGGGGGGCCTGAACTCAAAAATTTTTTTGCGGAAAATTTTTTTTTAAAGAAACTAAATTTTTCTGCCCTGCAGGAAATTTTGTTTTTGCGGGACTAAAGTTTATTTTTTAACCAATCATTGGGGGAGGGGCAGAGCCCCGCTGTTGCCTGTATATCCCTATATATATAATAGGATTTGAAAAATTCCAGGGGGCCCGGGCCCTCTCGCCCCCCCCCCCTTCTAAACGCCCCTGAAGCCTATTAAATATAAATAATCTGATCCTTAAGAAATATATTTACTTTCTTATTAATCTTTAAAAAAATAGTTATTAGTATTTTCTTTAGATTTTAATTATAAGCGACTCTTTTAATCAGAATCTGATTCTAATTTTTTATTAATTTACTGTACTAACCACGGCTATCATCTAATTATAGATAAATAAATAACACTAGGTTAAGTTTCAAAAGATTTTTATTTTAGCTTATGTGCATTTCGACGTTAATACGTCATATTCAGAGCTATGACACCCAGCAGTTTGTGTCATAGCTCTGAAAAACCTTTTGAAACTTAACCTAGTATTTATTTATCTATAAATAGTGTAAACACAGTAATGGGCCAGGGACCAGTAGATGGCCATTTTGAAAAAAATCCGTTGTATTGATGCAAATTTTTTGTGATGGATGCATCAATACAACGGAGGCGCTGATGCTCGAAATAGATGCACAGAAGACACAATTTGTTTATGTATTTGTAATCATTTCACTGAATACTTATTTTTTTATCTTCTTTTCAAAATGGCCATCTACTGGTCCCTGGCCCATTACTGGGCTGTTTACCTTAGATGATGATTTAATTAAATTTAAGAATATTTCAACTAGGGCTTAGCTTTAATGGCTTGATAGAACACAATGCCTTCCAAAGGAAAAAGTGGATATTTAGGAAGTGGGATTCGAGTATCTTATCATAACGTCCTCTATCAGAGTGCAAAATTTCAATTTGAAATGACAACGGGAAGTTGGCTAACCATAGGTTGGCATAAGGACACAGCTCAAGATGCTGATATGTAAATATTGATGAATGGATAAATTTACTAAAACAAGCGTAAATTTTCTTTATCATGAGAATATACTGTATATGCTGACCGCCGAGAGGCTTGATAGTCCTCATGGCTTTTTATAAATACGCCCCACTCCAAAAAAAAAGTATAATAATGCTGATAATTAATTAATAATGAGTCTATTTTTCGATAACTTGGATTATTGAACGAGATGAATTAAACAAATAAGTCCCTGGACTGACTCTGACGTCTTCACTGTTACCAATTGACATCGTACCAAGCGGAAATTACAATAACATTAAATGACGTTCAGAGGATATAAATAAAGATATTTATTCTTAATGGCGTAACTAGGTTATGTATAGAAATAAATAAATCATTTTCAGTTCGTTCTGGGATTTTGTTTTTATTCCCAAAGTCTAAAATTATTTGATTGGTTTTTAAATTGAAATAATTAAGGCATTATCAGGTTGCGGTTTTAGTTTTTCCCTGACGTCAAAGGATTTAAGAAACTCCCTCGCACCAAAACAACAAAAAAAAAAAAGATTGCGGTTCTTTTTATCTTTTATCTTTTTTTTTTTTTTATCATCAATCTCTTGTCAGTTTTTAGGTCGAAATTTTAGTGACATTTTTAATAAAAAATTTTTGAAAACCACGAATAAGGAAAAGTAGTATTTTTTTTTTTTTTTTTTTTTTTTAATAAAAAAAAGACAATATTTTTCGATCGCTTTCTTCTTTATTCAAATAAAAAAAAAAGTCAACCAAATTACAGGGACGACAAAAGGTCAGGTAGAGGCTAAAATTCAAAACCTAAAGATTAAAATCAAATAAATATCATTGATTTTTCACTCAACTAAAGTTTAGATAATTTAATAAATTTCTTATCATATGAATTATTAAAAAAAATGTATTTCGAATGCATGATTCTCCAATACAAATGTAATAATACTAGCGCCATAACGTTTGAATATATTTCAATAAAAATGAGGACATTACGGGGAGGGCGGTGAGGGGGCGAACATCCCTTGTAAACCTAGCCTGTTGCGTTCGAATATATTTCAACAATGACGGCGCGGCGCATTACGGGGGGAGGGGGGGGGAACTTAACCATCTCGAAAAATGGAATAAGTTCAAACTTAAAATTCAAAACTAAATTAAAATTTATTATTAGATTATAAAAATACCATTCTTTATCATGTATTTTAATAAATAAAACGAGTGTTTTCCTTAGATGACTATCATTCATTGTGCCATTAAAATATCATCGAAACGAACAATCACAGATTATTTTAGCGAATACTAATCCAAAAGGTATTATTCTCCTTCAAGAGCAAGTGTAAATCTAATTCTAAAGTAGCGGTTTGTCACCCCTTGCAAACCTAGCAACACGCCTGTTGCTAGGTTACCTCTCTCCATCCCAGATTACCTGGTCTAGACATCAATCAATAATCTCCACAAGAGATGAGGATCAATAAATAACGCCTGCAAAAGGCAGATATAGACAACCACTAAAGCAAGGAAGTCGAGTTTGCATTAACCTCTAATAGAGTGCAGCATCAATCAAGAACACCTGGGCCGAGCTTGGCCTTTTAGAGACAACGATTTGGATAGGAGAGATGTGGAGAAGAGTGTGATTCGCCGACCCCGCACCGCAGGAATAATTAGGCAAAGAAAAGAGTGCAGATTCAATTAAGAACGCAAATGTTAGAGCCAGTTTCTTAACTAGCTATAACTCGAATAAGCTATTTGACTATTGACTTTGGAGTCTTCAATTCTAATTAGGCTAATCATATGATTGAATAAGAGTCCAGGTCGTAGTTTATTATCTAAGACCCAAAGGTAGAAGGCTTAACTTAAAACTACAGGCGAATTTTATTTTATTTTTTTGTTTTTTTTTCGTCTTCTGAGACCATTTGGACAGTGTCCCTATTTACTTCAAATTATTGATAGCTAATAAAATTAAAATAAACTTTTTCGCCTGGGACGGAATATTAATCCGTGAAGCCTAGAACAAGTGACAAGAACTCCACCATTTCTCCACGGTTAATGTAGAAAATGCCTAATTAATTAGCTGGCCTGGCGAGAAAAATAGCCACCAAGAAATAAGCAATGCCAAGCAGTGCTCAACACCTGGATTGATGACCGAAATGTAGAAGTCGGTTGAACGTCCCGCGGAAGCAGCGATGCAAGCATTTTTTTTTAAACAATATACTAATTGTATCTTTTTCTAGTAAATAAATAAAATAATGTTTCAATAAAGGTCAAATGACCATAGAGCAGCGGTCGGGGAACCGGGGTAAATTACCCCAAATGGGGTAAAAATGAAACTTTGTGAGTAAAATTGAGTGAGTTTCAAAATTATCATGGGGGCTATAATATGAAAGATGCTAAAAAGAGGCGATTTCGTTTTTTTTTTTGCTCTTCGCCATGGGGTAATATCAACTTACACAAAAATATTTTTTTTTTTTCTATAAATAAGCAATACAATAGAAAAATTTACTTTTAGCAAAATCTCTACCTATATGCTTCTGTTAATTAACAAACTATCTCTTTAATTATAAGTCAATTCAAAACAAAAAAGACCATTTCATAGTTATTTATATTTGTATGTATTTACTATTGAAAAAAAGTAAAAATCGACAGATCATCAACTGATACGAGAAAAATCAAAAGCATATTCATTTATGGATATATAAGCTTCAAAATGATAACAATTAATAAAAATATAATATTAAATTAAATGTTTCTTACTTTAAAACTGCAATTTACACCAAGGCTGGCTGGTATTAAAGAGTAAGTTGCCACTCGCGGTTCAAGTCGGTCGAGAGGCAAATGAATGAAGAAAATGGTGTTTAATATCTGAAAAGAAAGAATAAGTATGAAGAATAACAAAGATTTTTCTATATCCATTTAGAAAGAATGAAACATACTTAATTATGTTCTTGTTTTGTCATTTTCTCCTTCTCTCTTTAAAATAATATATCATCATGATTATTTGTAGAGAGTGACAGCAGTAGTTGCTGAAGGGGCCTTTATTTAAACCTGAAATTGAAATAATAATATTACTTAGATGAAAAAAATAAATAGTGAGGGGGTTCTCAAACATAAGCCGAAAAAGACCTTAAATGTAAACAAAAAATAAGTAATAAAGAATTTGTTTCAAAAAAAATATACTACTTGAATTATTAATTGAAAATACAGCTGAAATATCTTTACTAAAATAAATTTTTTATAAATTGAGTTATCGATATTTTTGTATTAATAAAGGTTTACCTGAAGTTATTTCCATTAAATTTTTCTTCTAGTTATATCCAGTTTTGTTCGTGTAGTTTTTTAAATATTGTTAATGGAAATAATAAAGAGATTATTCTATAATATTTATACAATAATATAATCACTGTTTTGTTGTCTTGGAAATCTATCTGGTCCTGATATGGGATGAATGGAAATCGATACAAAGTTCTTTTTCTTTCCTGTAGAGCGCAATAAAGGCAAGTAAAATGCCTTGTTGTTCAGTGGTGGGAAATTTAAAATTAAATAAAGCCCACGGGACTTGGAGTAGTTGGTAGCGTGCCTACCTTCTATACCACACGTCGCGGGTTCGGACCCCAGGCAGTCCGATGATTTTATTTAAGCCATTTAGATACCAAATGACTTAAATAAGAATCCAGGTGTCGTTATTCTTACTTTTTTTCATTAATATTATGTCTGTAGTACTCTAAATATAAACCAATAATTTTGTAAATTGTTTTTAAAAATAAAAAAAATAAAAATATCTTATTTAAAGTCTATTTTAAATTATTTAATATTAATCTAATGTCAAGAATGATTTTTCAGATTTTCCCGATTATTAGTTTACAAGTTTTTTCGCTAGATTGGAGCACTATGCAGATACTCAAACTTATAAATTTCACACCAGATAGCTCCCTCCGCGTTTTGTATATCGTTTTCGCTTGCCCTTGAACTTGAAAAAGTTCATTGATCCTATTAAAGGGGATATGTTTGAAAGAAAAAATTAAAGGAGAACCATCAACTTTCAATCTTTTTTGATACTAGCGACATCTTTGATCAAACAAATTAAACAAAAGCTTATAAAATTTCCACTAGGTAGCATCTCATGTGTTTGCCAAGTTCTTTAAAAAAGTTCATTGACCTATTTTAAAGGAAATATGATAGAATCAGCTGTTCAGGTTGGATTGGAAATAACAATCTATAAGCTTAGTGATAAAAATTATATTATTATTTTTATTCAGAAGAAAATTAACTAAGAAATGGTTAAACCCGTCCAAAATTGGTTTTAACCACAATTTTTTTGTTTTTTCCAATTTGATGCTATTAATTTTGATATAAACATATGCGCACGGAGCACATGCACCCACTGCCTCCCCCCCCAGATCCGGCCCTGTTTTAGATAACAAATTTGTGAGATGAGTTTGTGTTTGATTGGGAAAATCGCGCCCTCTGGAGTCGAACCAAGGCCTCCACACTTTCGCAGAGGGCGGACTACCTTTATCCTTAGTCGCCGACCAACTAAATATATCCCGACCCAAAAATGATTTCGGATTCTCGCACCGGAGTCCCGGGTTCGCTTCCCGTCCTAAGCGAGAAAAATTTATTTCATTTGATTTGACTAGAAATCATTTGAAATAAATAGGGAAGGAGTCTAAATGGCCTTAGGTGCCGAAAAAGACCTTAAATGAAAAAAAAAAATGATTTCGGAAGAAACGAAACAGCAAACGTTATTACAAACCACGTCCGGTTAAATTTGTGCAAATATTATTTTAATTAAACGTGGTCCATTTACAGTGGCGTACCGAGGGGGGGGGGGGGGAGGGGGAGCGGTCCGCCCCAGGCCCCGAGGCGGCATAGGCCCCCATATATTTATAAAAAAAATTTAATGAAAATTTCTCTTTGAGAGGCCCCAGGGCCCTAAAGGCTCAAATAAAAACGGAAAAATTTAGATTAAAAAAAAAAAAAAAAATTTAATGAAAATTTCTCTTTGAGAGGCTCTGACCCCTTGGGGTTCAGGGATATACGATATTTTAAAAATATTTTTGTGTATGGAGGAGAGGGGTATTTAAAGATGAGCACCTCCCCCCCCCCCCCCAAAAAAAAAAAAATTCAATTTATGGCTCCCTCTTCTAGTGTCGCCCCAGACTCCCAACTGCCTCGGTACGCCTCTGTCCATTTATTATGAAAGATTCAAGTACATTTCCTTCTTTTGTGTAAATTTTAATAGATTCTGAGAATTTCAAAGTGCACAAGAGTCCATGATAAGGGCAAAAAGTAAATTTAATAAAGACCCGTACGCTGGCGCCATCCTGGCGGTGATTCGGATGAACTAATTAACCTTTATTCTAAATTCTATTTACACTTATAATATAAATTTATATACTTGTATTTTTATAATAAATGGTCCAGATAAATAAATAATATTAATTTTACTTACTATTTAATGAGAAGAGATGAAATGAAGGGGTTGTCTTGATATACACATCACAAACACTAACACAATGTTAACAGTTCACTTTCTCAAAAACAACTAATATAGGAGGTGTATGAGAAAAAAAAAAAATATTTAACCCTTTTTTTTGATGTGGACCAGACTGAAATACCGCTTGTAGAGTGACGTAACAATTTTTTCGGCTTCTGATTGGTCAAAGCCTTCTTGCTGTTAGCTCTTAACCCGCCAAGGATCAAGGGATCCCGCCAATATTATTCATTAATAATTCTTTTTTATTATAATTAAAATATATAACTATTTAAAAAAAAAAAATTAACTAATATAAAAAAAAAACTTTTATTTGATATGGCAATTTGAATAGCCTATACGTATATGATTATTTATCTTGACAAACTTTGATGACATCTCGTTAATTATTTCAATAACCTGTTTCTAAACAATCGAGACAGGTTTGGAGAATGAAGTCATCCATTGTTTCTCAGAAGGAATTAAAGAAAATAAATATATTTTTATATTCAACAAATTAATAAAGCATTAAAATAATTTTTAGTAGACTATAAGTTGAAAAATCTGGTGTGACTGTCGCAAGCACACAACTTTCTCTTACTTTCAGTAATAGAAAGTTGTGTTCTGTGCTATTAACACCAGATTTTTCGATTCGACTTATATTTAGTTTCTGATACTAACAAAGTTCTACATGTATTAGAATTCAAGAGGTAAAATTTATAAACATGGATAAATATTTAATATTTTGTTACCATGGCAACCATTTCTCATATCTTTCCTATGAGGTACAAGAATGCCCCCGGGTTTGGCGTAGTAGGTAGCGTGCCTACCTCCTATACTAAACGTGTGTGTGAGTGTGAGTGTGAATGAGAAAAAAAGTGTGAATGTTTGTTATTTATTATAAAAAACCAAAGGTACAAGAATAAAGTGGTCTTGATAAGATTTCACTGGCAAAATAAGAATATACATTTGAAAGAGCATCTTAAAATTAATTCAAGGCCTAAATATGTTTATTTAATTAAAAAACAATAAATTACGATAATTAGAAAATGAAGGCGGCAGTTAAAATTTGAAGACGTGAAAGGCAATTAATAAACCCCCATTTTATGTGGTCGTAGTTAAATAAAAAAATTTCTATAGCTTTATAATTGATTGAAAAGACCAGTTTTGCATTTTTCCACAAATCCAACGAAAAATAAGAGAGATATAGCGACTTTTTGAAAAGCGAATCTGCGCGTGAAAAAAAGCCTAGACAAGAGTTAAGCGAGGCTCCCTGGCTGCACTCTGGGCGCCGATCGAATTAGAAAAAACAAATTGATGCTCTCCCATCATTTGAAATCATTGCCAAATTGATTGATTTCATCTTTTTATGCTTTTATAAAATTTTATTTGAAACTATAAGAATAAAAGACTGCATATTTATCTATAAAGAATTCAATCCTTTGAGAAAAATATAAAATTTCAAAATATTTTGTCTTCATTCAAAGAGCTTATTTCTCATAAATATACTAAATAATAAAATCAATCCCTTTGTGTAGATCAATGCTTGTTAAACTTTTTGAGTAGCGGCCCCGTTGGAATTTTAATAATAACTCTAATAAATATCTCACGGTACCCCGATTTTTTTTTTTATTAATTAAGACAAAAAGTTTTAAATACTCACAATTATATTTTCTAATATAATAATAAAAAAATTTCTAATTATTAATCGAATAAATCAGTGTTTTTCAAACTGTGGGTACTCGTTTTGAGGTCTCCTGAATCTATTAAAAGTGGTTTTCGCGACATGATCTGTCTGTCTGTCTGCTGTGCCACCAGTCCCATCAGATTTTTAGTGTTAGGAAAAGAGAAAAAAAACTCAATCCAAGGTTATGCGAGGTTATGCTTGGAATTACTTAACTAGAATAATTTTAATAGCTTTGTTTTTATTAAATGCCATTTTTTTAAATTTTATATTTAAGTTAAACACCCCCGGGACCGGGAAAATAAGCTTTTAATCAAAATCGGCCAAAGAGTACTAGTACTTTACTGATGTACTTTTTCAGTTTTTTTCGATTTTCTCAAAATTCGCTCAAACGATTTTTTTTTAAATTCAAAAATCAATTATTTTTTAGATACTCTTTAAAATGTATATTCTCATTTTGCGATTGAAATCTTCTGAAGACCACTTTACTCTTGTATTTCATAGGGAAGATAGGAGAAATGGTTGCCATGGTAACAAAATATAAATATTTTCCCATACTTATAAATTTGTCCAATAGATTTCCCCTTTGAACATTGACAATTGGCCCTATAAAATAAAAATTGCCTTCTTAAAAGAGGAAAGCAACACTGCATATTTAATGTGTTTCGAAAATTAAATAGTAAAAGAAAGTCTGATTGCATTTAATAAGTTAGTTTAATTAATTTCAATATCAACATGTCTTGCCTCTGATAGGGCATTGAAAAAAACGAGTCATTTGATACCAAATTCCACATATAGATATAAAGAATTGGTCATTTGAAAAGAAAGAGAAACGTTCTTTTGCTTTCCTTTTGATTTATTCACCGAGTAGAAAGAAGAGAAAAAATCGTGAGTGCAAGTGAGAGGGAAAATCATCTGCTTTGGGCCAGACGGCGCGCCGTCCGGAAGTCAAACAATCAGCTCTGTTTCTGAGAAACAATAAAAAAGCAATAAAATTAAAATTAGATTAATATATTCCCCGAAATGAAAACATACACCCAATTAAACAAAAATGACAAACAACTTTTTCAAACTTCAATTTTTAATTTATCTTCTTAATTAGGCCTATATTATTCTATTTATGAGTAATTAGTTAATTTAATAAAATTTTTAATTAGGAGTTTTTATATCCGGGTCCTGAGAGAAGAGCGACAACTCGTTCTTAATTAAGCAAGGCCTAGAACGGCTGAACTTTGGATAGGTAGAAATAAGAATTATTTTTGCAATAAAAGAAGAAAATATAAATAAATTAATCTCTTGACAAAGAGGAGAGAATCATTTATCAATCAATTTATCTATCAATTATTTTTTAGCACGGGGCAAAAGAGAGCCAAAAAAATTTAAAATAATTGTGTGAAATTTCATTTAAGGATTCTGCTGTGTAGACATTATTTTTAATTGATTGGAATTTTTGATTTGGCTGAAACTTTGTCATCTTTTTATACCCTATTGAAAACATGTCAGAGAATTTTTTCAGATTTTTCGACCCAGTCAAAAAAAAGTTATAGCAGCAAAACATCGACTTTTTTTTTAAATAACCGTAAAACTGACAAAAATTAACTTATCGGGACGTTTTTTTTTTTTTTTTTTTTTTTTTTTAATTTGTCTTTAAATGTACTTTTCAGAAATAAATATGACACAATTTTACAGATTCATCTTGAACGTTTTTTTGACATTTTCGGAAAAAAAAAAACAAAAATTTCGAGATGAATGACATTTTTTTTATTTTTATTTTTTTTTCATAAAAAAACTCTGATTTTTTCTACAAATGCTTTGAAATTTTCAGAGTGGGATTATTTCGCATTCTATTTTTCTTTTTGAATTGAAAAAAAAAATTTTTTTCTCCGCTTATTTATCATGACGGTGCTCTTAAATTCTTCCAGGATTGACCGAGATTATAGAAAATTGAAGAAAAATATATAATAATAATAATAGTTAGAGGTGATGAAAATCGAGAAAATTCCATTTGTCCTGAAAAAATTAGAAACCTATCCTCGGTACTCAAAAAAGTGCATTCTGTTATTCCGGGTATAAATGATTTTCTTATTGCAAAAGAAATTTCAAATTCTACTAAATCAAGAACATTTAAATAATTTAACCAATTGAAAAACTAAAGTTGAATTCTTTAATTTTATTGTACTTTTTTTTAGGGTCTTTTTCGGCATCTAAGGCCATTTAGACCCCAACCCTACAGTGGCGTAGTGAGCTTAACCTGCGCCCGGGGGACAATAACTTTTTAGCCCCCCCCCATTCGAAAACCATATAATATTATATATAAAATATACATAATTCACGAAAGGTCGGGTGTGCGTATTTGAGTCTCAGCTGCCTACATTAAACTATACAAACTCCCTGCATCTCTGTCCATATTCTCTGCGGAATTAATAGCCATACCCAAGCAATAGCCTTTGTCACAGAATCTCCCGCTAAATCGGCGCATATATTATCAGATAGCAAGGCAGTATTGATGGCACTTCAATCAGCTAAAAAAGGGTGTAAAATGGACGCATATACATGTCAAATCCTAAATTTGATTACTACAGCTGCTACCAAATCCCAGACCATAACGCTCAGTTGGGTTAAGGGACACGATCAGAGCCAGGGAAATATTACAGCAGACATCTTGGCCAACAGAGCAAGAAATTTTGGACAATTTCTCCAGGTACCTACTCCGTGGAAAGACGCCTTTATAATCATGAAGAAAATAGTCAAATCACAATGGACACACAGTTGGTCGTACTCCTCTATGAACAAAGGAAGCTTCTTGTATCAATTAAAGCCACTTCCCTCACCTCCCTGGTTCAAATACACTCCAAATCTAAATAGAAAGGAAATAATAACTTTCAACAGATTGAGAATTAATCATACAAGATGCCGATCCCACTTATTCAGATTCTCTTTATCTCCATCTCCGAATTGCATTTGTGGTTACCTCTCTGACAATCCAGAACATCTATTAATGAACTGTCCCCTTTTCCGTCAAGAACGTTTCAATTTCCAAAAAAGATTCAACCACATTTCCGTGATCCACCTTCCTTCCATAGTATTCTGAACAATCCATCTGAAGCAATAGTCAAAGCCACCTTTCAATTTTTCCTCAATTCCCGTATCCTCATTTAAATCCAGCAGTGTGAGACCGAAGAAAGAAACTTTATATATATATAATTTTATAACATTTAGGTTTTTAAACATATAATTATATATAATATTGGTATTTTATAATGTAATTTCAGGGATTTTATTTTGGAGATAACTTTTTTATTATGCTTTTTCTTTATATGTATATTATTTAGTTTGGTCTTATTATTGTATTCATATTGTTTTGGTATTGTTTTAAATTGTAGGAATTTATTTTGGAGATATATTGTTTAGTATGCTTTTTCTTTATATGTATATTGATTAGTTTGGTCTTATTATTATTATATTTATATTGTTTTAATATTGTTTTAATATTGTTTTGTATATATTAATTTTATAAGTTTATAATTTTGTAATTCTTTTAGCCCAATGGCTGGTGGCTTACGGGCATAATAAAAAAAAAAAAAAAAAAAAAATATACATAATTATTATATTACACTGACACTAAATTTAAAATATATTTTCCAGAATTCAATTATAATCAAAATAAAAATTATCAACAAATTTTTTGTTTTGCGGACTTTTGACGCCGATTTGTGAGTGGCGCCCGGGGCAGGAGCCCTTGCCCCCCTCCCCTCTCGCTAAGCCCCTAGCTACTATCTATCTATTAAACACAAGGCAATACATCGGCGATACATCGTTTCTGGATAAAATTTCACGTAGAATAAGAATTTGCATACGAAATTTTAATATCTCTAATAGTTTTCGATTAATTGATACAAATTCTAAAAATATAAGATTTTTAATTTAACCACTTCTTAAACATATGACACGGGGAAAATATGGGGGATTTGATGAGGATTAAGAATCTACTTTTGTTATTTTTGTATCTCAATTATTTTTCGAGTTATACTCAAAAAACGATACAAAATTTGAGAAGGCTTAATATCATTAAACATAAAAGGTAGAAGATATTCAAGATATCGAATAAATTTTGTATTTAATGCAGATAACGAATCAATAAACACCAATTTTATATTTTTTTTAGTTTTTAGCAAATTTACGAAAATTCAAGCAAGCATAGATGTGACTCTCTCTTATTAAATAGAGCAAACTAGTAATTGACATAAATGTGTAAGATTCAGGATTTAGTGCTGATTTTAATGCACTATTCACTATTTCTATATATTGAATAGTTTTTTTATTATTTTGAAAAGAAAAAAATTCATCTGTCAAAATTAATTAAAATCGATTTTTTATTATTTTTAGGACATTCCTTGGCCGAAAATGGATTGATTTAGTTAGAATATTTTATATTTTAATTTATTCAATCGAAATCAAGGCCTAAATGTGTTTATTTAATTAAAAAACAATAAATTAAAAAATATTGGCTTGAGTTGACATTCGAAGTCGTGAGTGTCATCAACAAACCCTCATTTTATGTGGGCGTAGCTAAATAGAAAAATTCCTATGGCTTTATAATTAATAAAAGAGACCAGTTTTGCATTTTGCCTCAAATCCGTGAATAAATAAGAGAGATTTAGCGATTTTTTGAAAAGCGATCTCGCGAGAGACGAAAGGCTTAGACAAGAGTTACGCGAGTCTCCCTGGCTGGTCTCTCGGCGCCGATCGAATTGGAAAAAAAATTTGATGCTCTTCCATTAGTTGAAATAATTGTCAAATTGATTGATTTCATCTGTTTATTCTTAAATTTTATAAAATTTAATTCTAAAAAATCTTATAATGTTGCTAAATTAAGGGATCTTAGAAATTTTTTTATATATGTTGTGGGTTGTGTATAAACAACGGTAAAATAATATTAACAAGCCTCAAAAATTGAAAGCTGAATTGATAAAAACAACAAGGACTAGAATATTGTCACAAGAGGACATAAAATTTCATCCCCCCCCCGAGATTCGAAAAAAATACCTTTTTTTCGCAAAAAAATTTATTTTTAATGTAAAATTTTTAAAATTAATACTTAAAAATTTGATGTGAATTTATATTCTGGCAAACAAATACAGAATGCGCTTTTAAATTACCGAAATTAAAAAAAATAGTGTGCTGTGCGACGAGTCACACCAGATTACCCCCCCCCCCCCGAGAAACACCTCTGGATCCGCCCTTGCTTTGGTAACAAAATATAAATATTTTTCTTTGTTTATAAAGTTTACACCTTGAAATATATCTCGACTATAGATCTCAACACAAACGCCTACGGGCTTGGTCTAGTTGGTAGCGTGCCTCCCTTCTATACCGAACGTCGCGGTTTCGGACCCCAGGCAGTCCGATGATTTTATTTAACGCCACTTGGATACCACCACATGGCTTAAATAGAAATGCCCGACCCCCAATAGATATATTAATAATTAACGATTATCGTCAGTCTTATTATCGTCAATGGCCTAATTTGCCGAAAAGACTGTGTAAATTTGTGTGTCAGTGTGAGTGTGAATTTGAAAAAAGTGTGAGTGTTTAAAAAAAAATAAAAAAAATCTGGTGTGACAAGCACAGCCAAAGTTAAGAGAAATTTGTGTGACCATCATAACAAATTTTTTTTTTCTACGAGTCTTTAAAATTCTTTTTAATCTGTCCGAAGATATAATTTTAATTTATTATTTTATTTTCTTAGAAAAGGGGGAAGGCGCGCCTTGTCAAGAGCAACAAACAGAGAGGAGGGGAGGGGGAGGCAGACTCCGCCCCTCCTTTGTTCGAATTAAGAGGTCGGAATAATTAAATAGAAAAGAAATAAAACTTTGAAACTTCAAATGTCTCTAACTCGCAAACCGCTTCTTCAATTTGCATCGGATTTTTTGTAATGAGTTTAGAATTTCCTAGAGATTACTTAGATGAAGCTAAAATATAATATTTAAACATTTATTTTTTCATTATATCTCACCATCCGATTAGCCAATCAGATGAGAGTAAAAAGGATCATTGATCTATATTCACTGAATTTTTGCCTACGTGTTTATAAAATTTCTAGCCTTCTAGATCCAATGGTTTCAAAAATTTCATTTCATATCAGAATTGGATGAAATTTTATGTCCTCTTTTTACGTAAAATTCAGCTTTCAATTTTTGAGACTTGTTAATTTTATTTTACTAGCTCGTTGTTGAATTTTGAGAAAATCGAGAAAAACTGAAAAAGTACATGTACCGTATATAGAAGTAAGGGAAAGTAAAAATTTTAAGATCCCTTAATTTAGCAACATTATAAGATTTTATAGCCATTTTTAGAATTAAATTTTATAAAATTTGAGTATAAACAGATGAAATCAATCAATTTGACAATTATTTCAACTAATGGAAGAGCATCAAATTTTTTTTCCAATTCGATCGGCGCCCGGCGACAAGGCAGGGAGACTCGCGTAACTCTTGTCTAAGCCTTTCGTCTCGCGCGAGATCGCTTTTCAAAAAATCGCTAAATCTCTCTTATTTATTCACGGATTTGAGGCAAAATGCAAAACTGGTCTCTTTAATTAATTATAAAGCCATAGGAATTTTTCTATTAAGCTACGCCCACATAAAATGAGGGTTTGTTGATGACACTCACGACTTCGAATGTCAACTCCCGCCAATATTTTTTAATTTATTGTTTTTTAATTAAATAAACACATTTAGGGCTTGATATCGATTGAATAAATTAAAATATAAAATATTCTAACTAAAACAATTCATTTTCGGCCAAGGAATGTCCTAAAAATAATAAAAAATCGATTTTAATTAATTTTGACAGATGAATTTTTTTTCTTTTCAAAATAATAAAAAAATCTGGTGTGACTGGCGCACAGCACACAACTTTCTCTTACCTTCGGTAATCGAAAGTTGTGTACTGTGCTTGTCACACCAGATTTTTTGTGTCGACATGTATTTAGTTTCCGACAGTACGGTTTATTCGATGTACAATTTATAAGTATGGCAAAATATTTATATTTTGTTGCCATGGCAACCATTTCTCCTATCTTTTCTATGGAGTACAAGAGTAAAGTGGTCTTCAGAAGATTTCAATCACAAAATGAGAATATACATTTTAAAGAGAATCTAAAAAATAATTGATTTTTGAATTAAAAAAAAAATCGTTGTAGCAAATTTAGAGAAAATCGAAAAAAACTGAAAAAGTGCATCAGTAAAGTACTAGTAATCTTTGGTCGATTTTGTTCAAAAGCTTCGTGTCACGTCCCATGCGGGTGCCTGACTTAAATATAAAATTTCAACCTCCTAGCTCTTTTCATTCTTGAGATATTTTGTTCACAGACACACACACACACACAGACACACAGACAGACAGACCATGTCGCGAAAACCACTTTTTTGGATTCAGGGGACCTCAAAACGTGAAGATCCATCAAAATCTCGACATCGAATTTTTGACATGAAACCAATACTTTCTCTCTCTATATATTAACATATATATAGAGGTAAGAGAAAGTAAAAATATTCAATATATATAAATAGTGAATAGTGCATTAAAATCAGCACTAAATCCTGAATCTTACACATTTATGTCAATTACTAGTTTGCTCTATTTAATAAGAGAGAGTCACATCTATGTTTGCTTGAATTTTTGTAAATTTGCTAAAAACTAAAAAAAGATATAAAATTGGTGTTTATTGATTCGTTATCTGCATTAAATACAAAATTTATATGATATCTTAAATATCTTCTACTCTTTATGTTTAATGATAATGTATTAAGCCTTCTCAAATTTTGTATCGTTTTTTGAGTTTATCTCGAAAAATAATTGAGATACAAAAATAACAAAAGTAGATTCTTAATCAGTGGCGTAGTGAGCTTAACTCGCGCCCGGGGCACAATATCTTTTTAGCGCCCCCCCCGCATTCGAAAACCATAATACATTATACTGGGGCGTATATAGAAATTTTTTTGGGAAGGCCCGAACTCAAAAATTTTTTTGCCCTGCTGTTAAAATCATTTTACCTTTTTTTTAGGGAGGCTAAGTTTTGCGGAATTTTTTCCCCTTCCTGCGGAAAAATTTTTTTAATTTTTTTCCCAAACATTAAAATTATTTTTTGTTTTGCGAATTTGTTTGGCACTCCTTTGTGAGTAGCGCCCGGGGCATGATGACCCCCCTTGCCCCCCTCTCGCTACGCCACTGCAACCCTATTTATTTCAAATGATTTGTAGTCAATTCAAATGAAATAAATAATATATATAATAATATTATTCATTATATATTCCACAAATCCTTTCTCTCATTATAATGACAGATAAATGAAATTATAAGTTGGCATTAAAAATAAAAGAAAATTGATAATATGATTAAAAAAAAAAAGTGCAGGAGGTGGATATGAACTGGCGAAGTTTGGTTACGTGAGAATGGAAAAAAACATAGATTGCTTGAGGACGAATTAACCACCTGAACCACACTTTTCCTCAGGGGCGTATTTAAGGGGGGGGGCCGAGGGTGCCTGGGCCCCCCCCCCGAAATTTCCCAAACACATATACATATATAGGGATATACAGACATCAGCGCAACAAATTTTTCCGCAGGATGGACAACTTTGGTTCCGCAATAGAAAAAAATGTTCCTCAAAAAATTTCGTGTGGAAAAAAAGTATAGTTTCTTAAAAAAAAATTTTCCTCAGAAAAATTTTTGTGTTCGGCCCCCCCGAATCACGCTTTCCTAGTTATATCAGGAAGAAATAAGCCATATAAGAATCATGAAATAAAATAACTGTTAAAAAAATGTTAATATTCCACATACACTGTAAAAAAAACCTACAAAAAACCTCCCTAAAAATATAAAGAATCTGTTTTATAAACTGTTTATGAATTTATATGAGAAAGTTCAATTTGCTGCCAACCTAACAAATTTCTTGTATATTTTAAAATTAATTATTTTGGTGAAATTGTTAATTTAAATTTTAATTTTTATAGCTATTTAGTTGAATTACTTTATAAAAATTATTTAATTAGTATGACTTCATAAATATTTAAATAGTTTAGAGCGCGAATTTCAAACCAAAATTTAATAAATTTAGATTTGTGAAATAAATTTTAAAAGAATAATTTCACGTTTCCTTAAAATAATTATAAAATAATATTAATAAAAATTCCTTGAGGTAGTCAAGTTATTTGAGAACGTTTAGACCAGTGATTCTCAACTTGTCGCGGTAAACTTTTAACGATTTCAAAATTTGGCGGCACACAAAGAAAAAGATAAGTTTAAAAGTTGGCAATTTGTTCATAAACTTTTATATTAATTTTATTTCATATCCTTGGTCTATTAAAATTAAACCACGAAAGTATATGGAAAATGATTGAAAATTCATATTTTTTTTTTACAGTGTATGATATATCATTTTTTATTACTTTTTATGCAGATTAATAATTTATAATCAAAATGTCAAAAGGATGCTTAGTTTTCAAATAATTCAATGGGCAAACGTCAGATTGTTTATGCCCAGTGGCGTAACCAGGGGGGGGGCGCGAGCCCCTCCCCGCCCCAGGCGCATCGAGCCCTTGGCGCCCCCCGAAACCGGCATAGGCGCCCTACGCCCTCTAAAATATAGCCCAGCGTAAGTGATTTTATCATATTCTTTTCTACGATTGTCTTAAAAAATTGATTGTTTTCTTTTAAAATTATATTACAACTTGAATTCTACTATTTTAAATGAATTTAATTCAAAAAATCTGGTGTGACTGGCGCACAGCACACAACTTTCTCTTACCTTCGGTAATCGAAAGGGAATATTTGATATATTCAGATGTAAAATTTATAAGCATCAGATTTTTTTGACTCACCCTCATATAATATTTTATATAAATAAAAAAAATAATAATAAGTGAGACGGCCTGTTATATAAATCTTAATAAAACAGATATACGTTTTTTTTTTTTTTTTTTTTTTTTTTTTTGATTAAATAACAAGACTGAAGATGATCAAAACGTCGCTTTTGTTTCCATTAAATAAAGGTGATCAAGTAAAGTCTCCATCCCTTAGTTGTGGTTTCTCTGAGGAGCATCTTTTAATTAAATTACCGCCTTCCTATACTTTATTTTTGTTTGTATAGAACATTTATCGAATTTACAAAATTGATTGAAAAGTTTTTTTTTTTTTTTATAAAATATGTAGATTTTATCAATTAATGTTATATTACTGAATGATTATTTAATCAAGTCAGTCGATGTATATATTTAGAGTCATGTAATTTTGTTGATCTTGTAGAACAACATTTAGAGAGAATGCTTGAATATAATTTCCTTACAAAATAGAAACAGGGTCAAAAGGACCGATTTCAGACCAAGTGCGTTTACTTCCACCGGGCAATTTTTTACTTTCTCAAGCATGAAAGAATTGAGCCAGGGAAGTGAAATTTTATATTTAAGTTAGGCATCCCCATGGGATGTGACACGAACCTTTTGAACAAATTGGCCAAAAAGTACTAGTACTTTACTCATGTACTTTTTCAGTTTTTTGCAAATTTCTTAAGTTTGTTCAGATGAAGTACATTGTAACCCATAATAGAATACTAATTTTTTTAAATAAAATTAAAAATTTGAATGCCAAAATTCCTTATTATAATTCGTCCGCAGTTGGCGGCAAAGATAGTATTTTCACTGATTGGGATACCAGCTAGTGGATTATAGAGCATAATTGCATTCATCAACTATCTATTTTAAATCTTAAAAGCCTTCAATTTTATTTGCGATTATTTGGAAAGCTGGATGGGCTGTCAAAAAGAGCAGAATCTCCTCTAAAATTTGCGCCCATAATCATCGCGCTAGGTCATTTGGTTGCGGAGATATTCAAGAAACAGTTTTATGGTTTATCTGCTTCGCAATAAAAAAAAAAATTTTCATCAAAAACGTGAACTCGACGGATTTGGACTGTATGACCAACCGTGAGTCCAATGGTGATACTTATTTTGAAACATGCAGTCCCCCCTAAAACCCCCCATCAAAATGCGAGAAATCGCAATCAGCTCTGTGAATTAAATATCTAATTTCAGATTTAATTAGTGGGTCAGATTCAGAATTAAATTTGATTTTTGGACGCTTATGGGCTACACAATAGCTCTGTTATTTCAATCGTGACGTGGCATTTTCTCCCTCAATTGTAGGTTATTTGGAAAGCTGGATGGGCTGTCAAAAAGAGCAGAATCTCCTCTAAAATTTGCGCCCATAATCATCGCGGTAGGTCATTTGGTTGCGGAGATATTCAAGAAACAGTTTTATGGTTTATCTGCTTCGCAATAAAAAAAAAAATTTTCATCAAAAACGTGAACTCGACGGATTTGGACTGTATGACCAACCGTGAGTCCAATGGTGATACTTATTTTGAAACATGCAGTCCCCCCTAAAACCCCCCATCAAAATGCGAGAAATCGCAATCAGCTCTGTGAATTAAATATCTAATTTCAGATTTAATTAGTGGGTCAGATTCAGAATTAAATTTGATTTTTGGACGCTTATGGGCTACACAATAGCTCTGTTATTTCAATCGTGACGTGGCATTTTCTCCCTCAATTGTAGGTTATTTGGAAAGCTGGATGGGCTGTCAAAAAGAGCAGAATCTCCTCTAAAGTTTGCGCCCATAATCATCGCGGTAGGTCATTTGGTTGCGGAGATATTCAAGAAACAGTTTTATGGTTTATCTGCTTCGCAATAAAAAAAAAAATTTTCATCAAAAACGTGAACTCGACGGATTTGGACTGTATGACCAACCGTGAGTCCAATGGTGATACTTATTTTGAAACATGCAGTCCCCCCTAAAACCCCCCATCAAAATGCGAGAAATCGCAATCAGCTCTGTGAATTAAATATCTAATTTCAGATTTAATTAGTGGGTCAGATTCAGAATTAAATTTGATTTTTGGACGCTTATGGGCTACACAATAGCTCTGTTATTTCAATCGTGACGTGGCATTTTCTCCCTCAATTGTAGGTTATTTGGAAAGCTGGATGGGCTGTCAAAAAGAGCAGAATCTCCTCTAAAATTTGCGCCCATAATCATCGCGCTAGGTCATTTGGTTGCGGAGATATTCAAGAAACAGTTTTATGGTTTATCTGCTTCGCAATAAAAAAAAAAAATTTTCATCAAAAACGTGAACTCGACGGATTTGGACTGTATGACCAACCGTGAGTCCAATGGTGATACTTATTTTGAAACATGCAGTCCCCCCTAAAACCCCCCATCAAAATGCGAGAAATCGCAATCAGCTCTGTGAATTAAATATCTAATTTCAGATTTAATTAGTGGGTCAGATTCAGAATTAAATTTGATTTTTGGACGCTTATGGGCTACACAATAGCTCTGTTATTTCAATCGTGACGTGGCATTTTCTCCCTCAATTGTAGGTTATTTGGAAAGCTGGATGGGCTGTCAAAAAGAGCAGAATCTCCTCTAAAATTTGCGCCCATAATCATCGCGCTAGGTCATTTGGTTGCGGAGATATTCAAGAAACAGTTTTATGGTTTATCTGCTTCGCAATAAAAAAAAAAATTTTCATCAAAAACGTGAACTCGACGGATTTGGACTGTATGACCAACCGTGAGTCCAATGGTGATACTTATTTTGAAACATGCAGTCCCCCCTAAAACCCCCCATCAAAATGCGAGAAATCGCAATCAGCTCTGTGAATTAAATATCTAATTTCAGATTTAATTAGTGGGTCAGATTCAGAATTAAATTTGATTTTTGGACGCTTATGGGCTACACAATAGCTCTGTTATTTCAATCGTGACGTGGCATTTTCTCCCTCAATTGTAGGTTATTTGGAAAGCTGGATGGGCTGTCAAAAAGAGCAGAATCTCCTCTAAAATTTGCGCCCATAATCATCGCGGTAGGTCATTTGGTTGCGGAGATATTCAAGAAACAGTTTTATGGTTTATCTGCTTCGCAATAAAAAAAAAAATTTCATCAAAAACGTGAACTCGACGGATTTGGACTGTATGACCAACCGTGAGTCCAATGGTGATACTTATTTTGAAACATGCAGTCCCCCCTAAAACCCCCCATCAAAATGCGAGAAATCGCAATCAGCTCTGTGAATTAAATATCTAATTTCAGATTTAATTAGTGGGTCAGATTCAGAATTAAATTTGATTTTTGGACGCTTATGGGCTACACAATAGCTCTGTTATTTCAATTGTGACGTGGCATTTTCTCCCTCAATTGTAGGTTATTTGGAAAGCTGGATGGGCTGTCAAAAAGAGCAGAATCTCCTCTAAAATTTGCGCCCATAATCATCGCGCTAGGTCATTTGGTTGCGGAGATATTCAAGAAACAGTTTTATGGTTTATCTGCTTCGCAATAAAAAAAAAAATTTTCATCAAAAACGTGAACTCGACGGATTTGGACTGTATGACCAACCGTGAGTCCAATGGTGATACTTATTTTGAAACATGCAGTCCCCCCTAAAACCCCCCATCAAAATGCGAGAAATCGCAATCAGCTCTGTGAATTAAATATCTAATTTCAGATTTAATTAGTGGGTCAGATTCAGAATTAAATTTGATTTTTGGACGCTTATGGGCTACACAATAGCTCTGTTATTTCAATCGTGACGTGGCATTTTCTCCCTCAATTGTAGGTTATTTGGAAAGCTGGATGGGCTGTCAAAAAGAGCAGAATCTCCTCTAAAATTTGCGCCCATAATCATCGCGCTAGGTCATTTGGTTGCGGAGATATTCAAGAAACAGTTTTATGGTTTATCTGCTTCGCAATAAAAAAAAAAATTTTCATCAAAAACGTGAACTCGACGGATTTGGACTGTATGACCAACCGTGAGTCCAATGGTGATACTTATTTTGAAACATGCAGTCCCCCCTAAAACCCCCCATCAAAATGCGAGAAATCGCAATCAGCTCTGTGAATTAAATATCTAATTTCAGATTTAATTAGTGGGTCAGATTCAGAATTAAATTTGATTTTTGGACGCTTATGGGCTACACAATAGCTCTGTTATTTCAATCGTGACGTGGCATTTTCTCCCTCAATTGTAGGTTATTTGGAAAGCTGGATGGGCTGTCAAAAAGAGCAGAATCTCCTCTAAAATTTGCGCCCATAATCATCGCGGTAGGTCATTTGGTTGCGGAGATATTCAAGAAACAGTTTTATGGTTTATCTGCTTCGCAATAAAAAAAAAAATTTTCATCAAAAACGTGAACTCGACGGATTTGGACTGTATGACCAACCGTGAGTCCAATGGTGATACTTATTTTGAAACATGCAGTCCCCCCTAAAACCCCCCATCAAAATGCGAGAAATCGCAATCAGCTCTGTGAATTAAATATCTAATTTCAGATTTAATTAGTGGGTCAGATTCAGAATTAAATTTGATTTTTGGACGCTTATGGGCTACACAATAGCTCTGTTATTTCAATCGTGACGTGGCATTTTCTCCCTCAATTGTAGGTTATTTGGAAAGCTGGATGGGCTGTCAAAAAGAGCAGAATCTCCTCTAAAGTTTGCGCCCATAATCATCGCGGTAGGTCATTTGGTTGCGGAGATATTCAAGAAACAGTTTTATGGTTTATCTGCTTCGCAATAAAAAAAAAAATTTTCATCAAAAACGTGAACTCGACGGATTTGGACTGTATGACCAACCGTGAGTCCAATGGTGATACTTATTTTGAAACATGCAGTCCCCCCTAAAACCCCCCATCAAAATGCGAGAAATCGCAATCAGCTCTGTGAATTAAATATCTAATTTCAGATTTAATTAGTGGGTCAGATTCAGAATTAAATTTGATTTTTGGACGCTTATGGGCTACACAATAGCTCTGTTATTTCAATCGTGACGTGGCATTTTCTCCCTCAATTGTAGGTTATTTGGAAAGCTGGATGGGCTGTCAAAAAGAGCAGAATCTCCTCTAAAATTTGCGCCCATAATCATCGCGGCTAGGTCATTTGGTTGCGGAGATATTCAAGAAACAGTTTTATGGTTTATCTGCTTCGCAATAAAAAAAAAAAATTTTCATCAAAAACGTGAACTCGACGGATTTGGACTGTATGACCAACCGTGAGTCCAATGGTGATACTTATTTTGAAACATGCAGTCCCCCCTAAAACCCCCCATCAAAATGCGAGAAATCGCAATCAGCTCTGTGAATTAAATATCTAATTTCAGATTTAATTAGTGGGTCAGATTCAGAATTAAATTTGATTTTTGGACGCTTATGGGCTACACAATAGCTCTGTTATTTCAATCGTGACGTGGCATTTTCTCCCTCAATTGTAGGTTATTTGGAAAGCTGGATGGGCTGTCAAAAAGAGCAGAATCTCCTCTAAAATTTGCGCCCATAATCATCGCGCTAGGTCATTTGGTTGCGGAGATATTCAAGAAACAGTTTTATGGTTTATCTGCTTCGCAATAAAAAAAAAAATTTTCATCAAAAACGTGAACTCGACGGATTTGGACTGTATGACCAACCGTGAGTCCAATGGTGATACTTATTTTGAAACATGCAGTCCCCCCTAAAACCCCCCATCAAAATGCGAGAAATCGCAATCAGCTCTGTGAATTAAATATCTAATTTCAGATTTAATTAGTGGGTCAGATTCAGAATTAAATTTGATTTTTGGACGCTTATGGGCTACACAATAGCTCTGTTATTTCAATCGTGACGTGGCATTTTCTCCCTCAATTGTAGGTTATTTGGAAAGCTGGATGGGCTGTCAAAAAGAGCAGAATCTCCTCTAAAATTTGCGCCCATAATCATCGCGGTAGGTCATTTGGTTGCGGAGATATTCAAGAAACAGTTTTATGGTTTATCTGCTTCGCAATAAAAAAAAAAAATTTTCATCAAAAACGTGAACTCGACGGATTTGGACTGTATGACCAACCGTGAGTCCAATGGTGATACTTATTTTGAAACATGCAGTCCCCCCTAAAACCCCCCATCAAAATGCGAGAAATCGCAATCAGCTCTGTGAATTAAATATCTAATTTCAGATTTAATTAGTGGGTCAGATTCAGAATTAAATTTGATTTTTGGACGCTTATGGGCTACACAATAGCTCTGTTATTTCAATCGTGACGTGGCATTTTCTCCCTCAATTGTAGGTTATTTGGAAAGCTGGATGGGCTGTCAAAAAGAGCAGAATCTCCTCTAAAATTTGCGCCCATAATCATCGCGCTAGGTCATTTGGTTGCGGAGATATTCAAGAAACAGTTTTATGGTTTATCTGCTTCGCAATAAAAAAAAAAATTTTCATCAAAAACGTGAACTCGACGGATTTGGACTGTATGACCAACCGTGAGTCCAATGGTGATACTTATTTTGAAACATGCAGTCCCCCCTAAAACCCCCCATCAAAATGCGAGAAATCGCAATCAGCTCTGTGAATTAAATATCTAATTTCAGATTTAATTAGTGGGTCAGATTCAGAATTAAATTTGATTTTTGGACGCTTATGGGCTACACAATAGCTCTGTTATTTCAATCGTGACGTGGCATTTTCTCCCTCAATTGTAGGTTATTTGGAAAGCTGGATGGGCTGTCAAAAAGAGCAGAATCTCCTCTAAAATTTGCGCCCATAATCATCGCGCTAGGTCATTTGGTTGCGGAGATATTCAAGAAACAGTTTTATGGTTTATCTGCTTCGCAATAAAAAAAAAAATTTTCATCAAAAACGTGAACTCGACGGATTTGGACTGTATGACCAACCGTGAGTCCAATGGTGATACTTATTTTGAAACATGCAGTCCCCCCTAAAACCCCCCATCAAAATGCGAGAAATCGCAATCAGCTCTGTGAATTAAATATCTAATTTCAGATTTAATTAGTGGGTCAGATTCAGAATTAAATTTGATTTTTGGACGCTTATGGGCTACACAATAGCTCTGTTATTTCAATCGTGACGTGGCATTTTCTCCCTCAATTGTAGGTTATTTGGAAAGCTGGATGGGCTGTCAAAAAGAGCAGAATCTCCTCTAAAATTTGCGCCCATAATCATCGCGCTAGGTCATTTGGTTGCGGAGATATTCAAGAAACAGTTTTATGGTTTATCTGCTTCGCAATAAAAAAAAAAATTTTCATCAAAAACGTGAACTCGACGGATTTGGACTGTATGACCAACCGTGAGTCCAATGGTGATACTTATTTTGAAACATGCAGTCCCCCCTAAAACCCCCCATCAAAATGCGAGAAATCGCAATCAGCTCTGTGAATTAAATATCTAATTTCAGATTTAATTAGTGGGTCAGATTCAGAATTAAATTTGATTTTTGGACGCTTATGGGCTACACAATAGCTCTGTTATTTCAATCGTGACGTGGCATTTTCTCCCTCAATTGTAGGTTATTTGGAAAGCTGGATGGGCTGTCAAAAAGAGCAGAATCTCCTCTAAAATTTGCGCCCATAATCATCGCGGTAGGTCATTTGGTTGCGGAGATATTCAAGAAACAGTTTTATGGTTTATCTGCTTCGCAATAAAAAAAAAAATTTTCATCAAAAACGTGAACTCGACGGATTTGGACTGTATGACCAACCGTGAGTCCAATGGTGATACTTATTTTGAAACATGCAGTCCCCCCTAAAACCCCCCATCAAAATGCGAGAAATCGCAATCAGCTCTGTGAATTAAATATCTAATTTCAGATTTAATTAGTGGGTCAGATTCAGAATTAAATTTGATTTTTGGACGCTTATGGGCTACACAATAGCTCTGTTATTTCAATCGTGACGTGGCATTTTCTCCCTCAATTGTAGGTTATTTGGAAAGCTGGATGGGCTGTCAAAAAGAGCAGAATCTCCTCTAAAATTTGCGCCCATAATCATCGCGCTAGGTCATTTGGTTGCGGAGATATTCAAGAAACAGTTTTATGGTTTATCTGCTTCGCAATAAAAAAAAAAATTTTCATCAAAAACGTGAACTCGACGGATTTGGACTGTATGACCAACCGTGAGTCCAATGGTGATACTTATTTTGAAACATGCAGTCCCCCCTAAAACCCCCCATCAAAATGCGAGAAATCGCAATCAGCTCTGTGAATTAAATATCTAATTTCAGATTTAATTAGTGGGTCAGATTCAGAATTAAATTTGATTTTTGGACGCTTATGGGCTACACAATAGCTCTGTTATTTCAATCGTGACGTGGCATTTTCTCCCTCAATTGTAGGTTATTTGGAAAGCTGGATGGGCTGTCAAAAAGAGCAGAATCTCCTCTAAAATTTGCGCCCATAATCATCGCGCTAGGTCATTTGGTTGCGGAGATATTCAAGAAACAGTTTTATGGTTTATCTGCTTCGCAATAAAAAAAAAAATTTTCATCAAAAACGTGAACTCGACGGATTTGGACTGTATGACCAACCGTGAGTCCAATGGTGATACTTATTTTGAAACATGCAGTCCCCCCTAAAACCCCCCATCAAAATGCGAGAAATCGCAATCAGCTCTGTGAATTAAATATCTAATTTCAGATTTAATTAGTGGGTCAGATTCAGAATTAAATTTGATTTTTGGACGCTTATGGGCTACACAATAGCTCTGTTATTTCAATCGTGACGTGGCATTTTCTCCCTCAATTGTAGGTTATTTGGAAAGCTGGATGGGCTGTCAAAAAGAGCAGAATCTCCTCTAAAATTTGCGCCCATAATCATCGCGCTAGGTCATTTGGTTGCGGAGATATTCAAGAAACAGTTTTATGGTTTATCTGCTTCGCAATAAAAAAAAAAATTTTCATCAAAAACGTGAACTCGACGGATTTGGACTGTATGACCAACCGTGAGTCCAATGGTGATACTTATTTTGAAACATGCAGTCCCCCCTAAAACCCCCCATCAAAATGCGAGAAATCGCAATCAGCTCTGTGAATTAAATATCTAATTTCAGATTTAATTAGTGGGTCAGATTCAGAATTAAATTTGATTTTTGGACGCTTATGGGCTACACAATAGCTCTGTTATTTCAATCGTGACGTGGCATTTTCTCCCTCAATTGTAGGTTATTTGGAAAGCTGGATGGGCTGTCAAAAAGAGCAGAATCTCCTCTAAAATTTGCGCCCATAATCATCGCGGTAGGTCATTTGGTTGCGGAGATATTCAAGAAACAGTTTTATGGTTTATCTGCTTCGCAATAAAAAAAAAAATTTTCATCAAAAACGTGAACTCGACGGATTTGGACTGTATGACCAACCGTGAGTCCAATGGTGATACTTATTTTGAAACATGCAGTCCCCCCTAAAACCCCCCATCAAAATGCGAGAAATCGCAATCAGCTCTGTGAATTAAATATCTAATTTCAGATTTAATTAGTGGGTCAGATTCAGAATTAAATTTGATTTTTGGACGCTTATGGGCTACACAATAGCTCTGTTATTTCAATCGTGACGTGGCATTTTCTCCCTCAATTGTAGGTTATTTGGAAAGCTGGATGGGCTGTCAAAAAGAGCAGAATCTCCTCTAAAATTTGCGCCCATAATCATCGCGCTAGGTCATTTGGTTGCGGAGATATTCAAGAAACAGTTTTATGGTTTATCTGCTTCGCAATAAAAAAAAAAATTTTCATCAAAAACGTGAACTCGACGGATTTGGACTGTATGACCAACCGTGAGTCCAATGGTGATACTTATTTTGAAACATGCAGTCCCCCCTAAAACCCCCCATCAAAATGCGAGAAATCGCAATCAGCTCTGTGAATTAAATATCTAATTTCAGATTTAATTAGTGGGTCAGATTCAGAATTAAATTTGATTTTTGGACGCTTATGGGCTACACAATAGCTCTGTTATTTCAATCGTGACGTGGCATTTTCTCCCTCAATTGTAGGTTATTTGGAAAGCTGGATGGGCTGTCAAAAAGAGCAGAATCTCCTCTAAAATTTGCGCCCATAATCATCGCGCTAGGTCATTTGGTTGCGGAGATATTCAAGAAACAGTTTTATGGTTTATCTGCTTCGCAATAAAAAAAAAAATTTTCATCAAAAACGTGAACTCGACGGATTTGGACTGTATGACCAACCGTGAGTCCAATGGTGATACTTATTTTGAAACATGCAGTCCCCCCTAAAACCCCCCCATCAAAATGCGAGAAATCGCAATCAGCTCTGTGAATTAAATATCTAATTTCAGATTTAATTAGTGGGTCAGATTCAGAATTAAATTTGATTTTTGGACGCTTATGGGCTACACAATAGCTCTGTTATTTCAATCGTGACGTGGCATTTTCTCCCTCAATTGTAGGTTATTTGGAAAGCTGGATGGGCTGTCAAAAAGAGCAGAATCTCCTCTAGACAGATAGCGTCTATCACATTAATCATAGAAAATGAAATAAAAAAAAAAAAATCTGGTGTGACTGGCGCACAGCACACAACTTTCTCTTACCTTCGGTAATCGAAAGTTGTGTTCTGTGCTTGTCACACCAGATTTTTTGTGTCGACATGTATTTAGTTTCCGACAGTATGGTACATTCGATTTTCAAGATGTAAAATTTATAAGTATGGCAAAATGTTTATATTTTGTTACCATGGCAACCATTTCTCCTATCTTTTCTATGGAGTACAAGAGTAAAGTGGTCTTCAGAAGATTTCAATCACAAAATGAGAATATACATTTTAAAGAGTAACTAAAAAATAGTTGATATATGAATTTTAAAAAAAATCGTTGGAGCAAATTTTGAGAAAATCGAAAAAACCTGAAAAAGTGCATCAGTAAAGTACTAGTACTTTTTGGTCGATTTTGTTCAAAAGCTTCGTGTCACGTCCCATGGGGGTGTCTAACTTAAATATAAAATTTCAACCTCCTAGCTCTTTTCGTTCTTGAGATATTTTGTTCACAGACACACAGACAGACAGACACACAGACAGACACACAGACAGACAGACCATGTCGCGAAAACCACTTTTTTGGATTCAGGGGACCTCAAAACGTGAAGATCCATCAAAATCTCGACATCGAATTTTTGACATGAAACCAATACTTTCTCTCTCTATATATTAACATATATATAGAGGTACGAGAAAGTAAAAAAGGGCAAAGACAGAGCCTAATAATATCTTTCGCTCTCTCTCCCTCTTTTGATTAGGTAATAAGTTGTTGCTTCAACGAAGTGAGCTTTCAATCAAAGAGTTAGTGATCTTGTTATTCGAATCCCCTTCTCTCTCTCCCTGTCCCCACTCCCAACTGATAAGAACTCTCTCCTCCTCTTCCTTTTATTATACATTATCTTAATCTATTACTTATTCATTTTTATTAAAAATGAAAAATTCATCATGATGCCATGACAGGAAGAAAGAAGCGCTAAAAAGTGGAAAAAGTAGAGAACATAGAAGGCTCTGTATGATTATTATCTATGGTATGATTCCAGAGACCCCTGGAACCAGAGTTGGCAAGTTTTATGCCGCGGAGTATAAAACACGGTTTTATACATCTATAAAACTAGCACGGATAAAACTAGGCCGATGGATAAAACCATAGAGGCCGGAACTGGGGGGGGCAAGGGCACATTGCCCTCCCCCCCGGCATCCTATAGGGGGGGGGGGGGCAGAGGGGGGCAAAATTTCTTCTTTTATTTCATTTATTTTTAAAAATGATATATTTTTACTTTTGAAAAATAAAATCTTCTAAATTAAAAAAAATTAAAAGAGTAAGAAATTCATTTTTTTTCCAAAAATTTTTGATAAAATCACTAGCAAAATTTTTTTTTTTAAATTGTGATTTTATTTATTTATTTATTTTTTTATTATTATTTGAAATTCCTATCGGGATCCCCGTTTATTTACCCGAGGTGCTTACGTGTACGGAGACACACACCTCAAACCCAACCGGCCTCTGGCCGTAGCCATCTACCGGCACCCCGTGAAGTTACATCATTTCCTATCTTTAGCTCCTCCTCCTGCTCTCGTCTCTAGCTAGTGAACTAATCCTTATTTCTGGTTCCATCCGGCTCCTTATATCCAACCTCTTCTATGCTACGGAGGATGTCCTGGTTTGAGGAGGGACTCCCTCAGCACCGGCGTGTAGCCTACTCCTTTCGAAGAATGCATCACAGAGAGGGAACCTTCTTTACGTCCCTTCCACAGGACGGGATGTCACAGCAACTCCCTCTCCTCGTAGTTGCCTGAGGGCTATTGGTGATTTTATTTAAAATTTTTAAAGTTTTATAGTAGCTTTGTTTTTGTTTTATACTATTTGATTTTAATTTTCTAAAAAAAATTTTTTGCCCCCCCCCCCCCCCCTAATTCAAATTCGTTCCGGCGCCCCTGACTATACAGTAGTTGAACATTGAATCTATTTAAAGATATGAAAATTTATTTGCTTTAACTATTCCCCTCAGCTACTCAAGTCACTGTAGGATACTCAAAGTCAGTGGGAATTTGTGGGTATTCTACGTAGTTTGAGAGGAAATGACCTAATCTACGGTCCAATATTCTCATTTTTTCCCGCGATTCAACTGGCAAAATTGTTTATTACAAATTTCACATTTAAATGGTGTCTCTTTTTTTTTTAAGATAAAATGATGTATTTCGGGTGAACAATGGAGAAGTAAACAATTAAGAGGACGATAAATAAGTGAACGAGTGAAGGAAAAATAAAGATATGCCAAAGAACGAATGGTCTATGAACGAGCAAATGGTGAACGAGTTAACGAAATAGTTTAAAAATGAACGATGAACAAGGCCCTGCTCAAACAAACGTATGAACGGTGAAGACGAACGAACGAATTAGTAAACGATGAATCAGTGAACTAATAAACGACAAACAAACTAGAGAGCCATAGGCGCAACCCTAACCCCCCCCCCCCAAAAGATAAAAAAACAAACAAAATATATGGGGAATTCCAAATTTTTGTTTTTTTCCGAAAATGTCAAAAAACAAAAACGTTCAAGATGAATCTGTAAAATTTTGTCATATTTATTTCTGAAAAGTACATTTAAAGACAAAAATTAAAAAAAAAAAAAAAAACGTCCTGATAAGTTAATTTTTGTCAATTTTACGGTTATTTAAAAAAAATCGATGTTTTTTGAAAATGCTCTAACTTTTTTTTGTCTGGGTCGAAAAATCTGAAAAAAATTCTCAGACACGTTTTCAATAGGGTATAAAAAGATGACAGTTTCAGCCAAATCAAAAATGGTCGGGTTCAAAAGTGGTCGAGTTGGCGTGGAATGTCCCATATATATTACAAATAGAAAAGAAAAAATCTAATCATTTCGGTTCCGCAAAAGAGGAAATGTTCTGCGGGCGGCGCATTGAAAAAAATTTGGTTCCGCGGGCGGCACATGGAGAAAAATTTGGCTCCACGGGGCGGCAAAAATTTAGCTTCTCTAACAAAAAGGTAAAATATTTTAACGGACGGGAAAAAATTTTGGTTCCGTGAGAGAGGGAAGTTCCGTGGAAAAAATTTCCCCGCAGGGCGGAAAAATTTAGTTCCGTGAAATCGAAATTTTCCGCAAGGCAAAAAACTTTGGTTCCGTAAAAAAAAAATTTTCACAGAAAAATTTTTGAAATCAGCCAGCCCCCTCCCCCCGGAAACCCCCGGAAAACCCCCCCCAGGAGCAAATCCTGGTTGCGCCACTGAGGAGGGCCATGAACTATGTCCGGTTGGAACGAACGAGCACTGCCCAGCAGTGTTCAATGAACAAGTGAACGATGAACGAGAAAATAATGCCCGGTTCGTTAAGACTAGTGAACGATGAACGAGTGAACGTTACCCAGTCTGAGCAGTATATGAACGATTAACGAAAGTATGAACAAGTGAACGACGAACGAACGATGAACTAGTGAAAGTTGAATGGCGAACAGTGAACGATGTGCGATTTTACCTGCCAAGGAAACGAGTGAACTAAATACGATGAATGAGTGAACGATGAAAGGCAGCCGGTTTGGACAAATAAGTGAACTATGATCGAGTGAACGATGAAGGATGGCCGGCCCGAAGGGACTGTCGAACGTTGAAGGGTGAACGATGAAAGGCAGCCGGTTTGGACAAATAAGTGAACTATGATCGAGTGAACGATGAAGAATGGTCGGCTCGAAGGGACAAGTGAACGATGCCCTAAACGAACGCGCAAGTGACCGATGTTCAGCTCCCGGGAACGAACGCACTATTGAACGACGAATGAGTGAACGAGGTTCGGCTCGAACAGACAAATGAACGAGTGAACGATTACCGATTGAATTAGTGAACTAGTGAACGAATCCCGGCCCGAACAGAAAAGTGAACGAGTGAACGATGCCCGGTCCGAACAGAAAAGTGAAGGACTGAACGATGTACTACAGTAGTGAACGATGAACGATGTCCCGTCCCAACAGACAAGTGAACTAGTGAACGATGCCCGGTCCAAACAGAGAAATGAACGACGAACTAGGGAATTAGTGAACGATGTCCTGTCCCAACAGACAAGTGATGTACTAATGAACGATGTCCCGTTCAAACAGACAAGTGAACAATTAACTAGTGAACGAGTGAACGAAAGAACGACGTCAGGTTCGAACAGACAAGTGAACGAGGAACGAGCGAACGGTGAACAAGCCAACGAGTGAATGATGGACTAGTGAACGATGAACGATGCTCGGGCAGACGAGTGAACGACGAACTAGCGAAGGTGAACGATAAGCGATGCCCGGTTCGAGCAGACGAGTGAACGATAAACTAATGAACGAGCGAACTAGTGAACGAAGAACTAGTAAACGAGCAAACGGCTAACTAGTGAAAGAGCAAACGGTGAACTAGTGAACGAGTGAACGATGTCCGGTCCGAACATACGAGTGAACGATGAACTAGTGAATGATGTCCGGTTCGAACACACCAATGAACGAGTGAACAATGAACTAGTGAACTGCCGAACGACGAACGAGTAAACGATGAACGAGTGAACAGAACAAGGTTTGGTTCAAGTGAACGATGAACTAGTGAACTGCCGAACAACGAACGAGTGAACGGTGAACGAGGGTCGGTTCGAGTGAACGACGAAAGAGGCTCGGCCCAAGTGAACGAGCAAACTAGTGAACGAGTGAACGAGGAAAGATGTTTTTAAGAACGAAGAGAACCTGAAAAAAAAGATGGATATTACTAATAAATAATCATTGTTAGAGATTTCTTTAAATCACTTATATTTCTCAAAATTAAACTCTCTAGGATCGTTAGAATTTCAGTTTATTTTAATGCAACAAATAATATGCGATATAATAGTCTTGCTTGGAAATTTGTTCGCAATATGACTCAATGCTTTGTCGTTTGAGCTCACACTCTCCCTCTAAATGGACTGATGATGGTTATATTTCATTAAAACCGAAACTGTTTCCTCAAATGAGAGTTTCATTTCGTGGAGACTGCCTGGCTGCTCGCTCCATTAGCTTCTTATTGTTTAATACAACAGCCACTTTATTTCTTCAAATTTTGTTCATTAAAGTTTGGTGACGTTTAAAATGTCACCGCCTAAAGGAAAAACGTAATAATATAAATTATAATCAGAGATATGGAATATTAGTTTAAATGATATTTACTTAAATAGGATCCTCTTGATTGCGCTCTCTGAAGATTGAAGATTGAAGTACCGCCACGCCGATCAGCCCCAGAAGCCCAACCGTCCCAAATCTAAAAGAAGAGAAGAAATAAAAGAAATTATACACAAATCAAATTAAAAAAATTTCAATTATAATATAAAAATTAACTTACCATGTAGACTGCTTCTTTGCGCCCAACGATGTCTTGATGTCTAACCTAATGCCCAACAGACTCATTCACAGCTCGTGTTTGAATGTACAAGAGAAATGCATAAAAAGACTCAAAGCAAAGATTTATAAGTAAATAGAAAAGCTAAGCTTTTTAATTAAGTATAAACAAATGCTTTAAGCATTTTATTATGCATTAATCTTATCCATTAAAACATGAGATATGAAAAAGTCCATCCCTCTATGGCTGAGGTAGCCATCTAGCTCTTCAGCGACGACCCTCTTCCTTCTTGAGACGATCGCGATACGCGACACTCCCGAGAAAGCATGTGGGCTTTCATTTAACATATAAATCGGAACGAATGGGGGAAACGCGCCCAAAAGCCCTAGGAAAGTTGAAGAGGAAAAGAAAGATTCCTACATGGATTTATTTACGCGTAGATCAATTAATTCCTACCCACCTACCTAATCAATAAATACTAGCGAACTAAGGAGCAGAGATTAATTGATCAAATTTCGAACCGAGTTAGGAAGGAAGCCCGAGAAGTGCCATACTAAAGATTTGTTTTGGTTGCTCATCTCACACTTGTAAGACATATTAATAGGTGAAATAGATATGTTTTATTTCACCACTTGATGTGTAGAACCCCCACTTTTTTAACTTAATCTGAGAGCAAAATTCAACCCGTCCGCACATAAACAAAGTCAAAGAGCTTTTTTTCGTTAAGAATGTTTCTATATATTATAAGAAAAATGTTTAAAACAAATTTTACATTTATATGGTTTCTCACCCGTGTGACTTTGTAAACGTATTCCTTTTGATTAAATTCTTTTATGTTTTCGTAAATGGATTTTAAAATTAGACTTTTGTAAAAAAATTTTAAAATAAATTACACGTTTAAATGGCTTCTCGCCTGTATGTATAACATGTTTTTTAAGAGAAGAGTTTTGAGAAAATGCTTTCACATAGATAAGGTTTTTCTCCAGAGTGAACCCGAAAATGCATTTTAAAGTTTTTTTTTTTAACACTCACATTTTTTTCTCATTCACACTCACACTCAAAGACACATTCACACATTTGATATCCAAATGCCTTAAATAAAATCATCGGACTTCCTGGGATCCGAACCCCCGACCTTTGGTATACAAAGTAGGTGCACTACCAACTACGCCAAACCCGGGGCTATTTTCAGGTTAGATAGATTAGTATAATGTTTAAAGGAGATATCACATGTAAACGATTTCGCGTCAGAATCGGTGAACGAAGACCGGTCTGAACAAAAGAACGAGTTAACGATGTCACCCAGAAGAGAACGATGGAGAAGTGAACAATGAATAAATAAACGACGAAAGAATGAACGATAAAGAGGTGAACGAAGAACAAAAGAATAATGAACGATGTCGGGCTCAAACAGACATTTGAACGATGAACTAGGCAAGTGAATGATAAACGCTGCCCGACTTGAAAAAAAGTGAACGATTAACTAGTGAACAATGAACTAGCGAACGAGTGAACTAGTGAACGAAGAAGGAGCGAGTGAACTAGCTAGCGGACGAGTGAACGATGAACTAGCTAGCGAACGAGCGAACTAGTGAACGATGAACGAGCGAACAAGCGAAAGGTGAACGAGTGAACTAGCGAACAATGAACGAGAGAACTAATGAACGATGAACGAGTGAACTAGTGAACCAGGTAGCGAACAAGTGAACTAGTGAACGATGAACGAGTGAATTAGCGAACGACGATCGAGTGAACGATGAACGAGCGAACTAACGAACGATGAACGAGTGAACGATGGGCAAGTGAACGATGAACTAGCTAGTGAACGAGTGAACTAATGACCGATTAACGAGTGAACTAGCGAACGATGAACGAGTGAACCAGCGAATGATGAACGAGTGAACCAGCTAGCGAACGAGTGAACTAGTGAACGATGAACGAGTGAACGATGACGATTGAACGATGAACTAGCTAGCGGCCGAGTGAACTAGTCAACGATGAACGAACTAGTGAACGATGAACTAGAGAACAATGAACGAGTGAACTAGTGAACTAGTGAACGATGAACGAGCGAACGATGAACGAGTGAACTAGTGAACGATGAACGAGCGAAAGATGAACGAGTGAACTAGTGAACGATGAACGAGAGAACGATGAACGAGTGAACGATGAACGACGAACGAGCGAACGATGAACGAGTGAACTAGTGAACGATGAACGAGTGAACGATGAACGAACGAACGAGTGAACGATGAACGAGTGAACGACGAACGAGTGGACGATGAACGAGTGAACGATGAACGAGTCGGTTCGGTTCGGTTCGGTTCGGTTCGGTTCGGTTCGGTTCGGTTCGGTTCGGTTCGGTTCGGTTCGGTTCGGTTCGGTTCGGTTCGGTTCGGTTCGGTTCGGTTCGGTTCGGTTCGGTTCGGTTCGGTTCGGTTCGGTTCGGTTCGGTTCGGTTCGGTTCGGTTCGGTTCGGTTCGGTTCGGTTCGGTTCGGTTCGGTTCGGTTCCGGTTCGGTTCGGTTCGGTTCGGTTCGGTTCGGTTCGGTTCGGTTCGGTTCGGTTCGGTTCGGTTCGGTTCGGTTCGGTTCGGTTCGGTTCGGTTCGGTTCGGTTCGGTTCGGTTCGGTTCGGTTCGGTTCGGTTCGGTTCGGTTCGGTTCGGTTCGGTTCGGTTCGGTTCGGTTCGGTTCGGTTCGGTTCGGTTCGGTTCGGTTCGGTTCGGTTCGGTTCGGTTCGGTTCGGTTCCGGTTCGGTTCGGTTCGGTTCGGTTCGGTTCGGTTCGGTTCGGTTCGGTTCGGTTCGGTTCGGTTCGGTTCGGTTCGGTTCGGTTCGGTTCGGTTCGGTTCGGTTCGGTTCGGTTCGGTTCGGTTCGGTTCGGTTCGGTTCGTTC
>JAKCPI010003181.1:0-62273 GCA_023213315.1 Euborellia annulipes
CATGGGCGTACCCAGCGAGGGGCAGAGGGGCAGCTGCCCCCCCCCCCCTAGAAGCAACAAAAAAAAAAAATTAAATATTTATAAAGTGATGAAACGAAACAAAATTGGTGGATGGCGACAGGAAATGATTCTTTTTGTTAGGACTCGAGGGTTTTTAGGCCTTTAATTCGAAGGCTTTACCCCTCTATATAAAAAATAGCTATGTCACAATCTGGACGACCATGATGGCCCCCCCCCCTGGACGACTATGATATGACCATGCCCCCCCTAGTTTTGATCCTGGGTACGCCCATGATGGCAAGTATTTCTCCTATCAAGTACAAGAGTAAAGTGAGCTTCAAACAATTTCAATGGCAAAATTAGAATATACATTTTAAAGAGCATCTAAAAAATAATTGATTTTTGATTGTCCTACCTAATTTTGTTTCATTTCATCACTTAATAAGCATTTAATTTTTTTCTTGCTTCTAGGGAGGGGGGGCAACTGCCCCCCTGCCCCTCGCTGGGTACGCCCATGAAAATATAAATACTGTTTTTCCGATACAATCGTATATTTACCCATATTTGTAAATTTGACATCTTGAATTCTAATATATATGGGGCATTCCACGCCAACTCGACCACTTTTGAACCCGACCATTTTTGATTTGGCTGAAACTTTGTCATCTTTTTGTACCCTATTGAAAACGAGTTTGAGAATTTTTTTCAGATTTTACGACCCAGCCAAAAAAAAGTTATAGCATTTTCAAAAAACATCGATTTTTTTTTTAAATAACCGTAAAACTGTCAAAAATTAACTTATCGGGACGATTTTTTTTTTGAAATTTTTGTCTTTAAATGTACTTTTCAGAAAAAAATATGACAAAATTTTACAGATTCATCTTGAACGTTTTTTTTGACATTTTCGGAAAAAACAAAAATTTCGGGATGAATGACACTTTTTTTTTTTAATTTTTTTTTTTATAAAAAACTTTGATTTTTTCTACAAATGCTCAGAAAATTTCAGAGTGGGATTATTTCGCGTTCTATTTTTTTTTTTATTTTTGAAAAAAAAGTTTTTTTTTTCTCCGCTTATTTATCATGATGGTGCTCTTAAATTCTTCCAGGATTGACTGAGATTCTTGAAAATTGAAGAAAAATAATAATAATAATAGTTAGGGGTGATGAAAATCGAGAAAATTCCATTTATCCTGAAAAAATTAGAAATTAGTTGTGTATTCAACTACTGAAGTATTTGAAGCGTCAAGTAAAAGCTTAGAAACATGGGCGTAACTAGGGGGTGCCGGGGGGCCTGCCCCCCTCCAGAAAGCTCCTTGCCCCAAGAAAAATTAAAGGGGGGCCATGGGACCAGCCATCTTCCGGTGGGCCTGGTAAGCCCCATATTTTCTCAATTTTTCTTGGGGCAAGTATCTTTCTGGGGAGGTCCAAACCCCCCTGGCACCTCCCTAGTTACGCCCATGTTTCTAAGCTTTTACTTGACGCTTCAAATACTTCAGTAATTGAAAAACAACTAATTTCTAATTTTTTCAGGATAAATGGAATTTTCTCGATTTTCATCACCCCTAACTATTATTATTATTGTTTTTCTTCAATTTTCTAGAATCTCAGTCAATCCTGGAAGAATTTAAGAGCAACATCATGATAAATAAGCGGAGAAAAAAAAATTTTTTTTTTTCAAAAATAAAAAAAAATAGAACGCGAAATAATCCCACTCTGAAATTTTCAGAGCATTTGTAGAAAAAATCAAAGTTTTTTATAAAAAAAAAAAATTAAAAAAAAGTGTCATTCATCCCGAAATTTTTGTTTTTTTCCGAAAATGTCAAAAAAAACGTTCAAGATGAATCTGTAAAATTTTGTCATATTTTTTTCTGAAAAGTACATTTAAAGACAAAAATTTCAAAAAAAAAATCGTCCCGATAAGTTAATTTTTGACAGTTTTACGGTTATTTAAAAAAAAAATCGATGTTTTTTGAAAATGCTATAACTTTTTTTTGGCTGGGTCGTAAAATCTGAAAAAATTCTCAGACACGTTTTGAATAGGGTACAAAAAGATGACAAAGTTTCAGCCAAATCAAAAATGGTCGGGTTCAGAAGTGGTCGAGTTGGCGTGGAATGCCCCATATATATATATACAGACACACAGACAGACAGACAGACAGACAGACAGACAGACACACAGACAGACAGACAGACCATGTCGCGAAAACCACTTTTTTGGATTCAGGGGACCTCAAAACGTGAAGATCCATCAAAATCTCGACATCGAATTTTTGACATGAATTCAATACTTTCTCTCTATATATATTAACATATATATAGAGGTAAGAGAAAGTAACAAGACGAAAACAAAGTCAGTACAATATAGGTTACATAATATAGACAAAAAAAAAAAAAAAAACAACGAGGAAAACATAATTAAATTATTGATAAAACACTTTTATTTAAAAAAAAAAAGATTCTAATACATCAAACTAATTATAAAAAAACATAAATTAAAATAATTCGAAAAGAAAAGACAATGTATGTTCATTTACAAGTGACATATACATATACATACATATGCAAACACGTGTTCTCCAAAATGCTTCAAATCAGTCGGCAAATATGTAAAATCAGTGTTAATTCAATATACAAATTCAGTGGCGTACCAAGGGGGGGGGGGGGGCGAGGGGGCGGTCCGCCCCAGGCCCCGAGCCAACATAGGCCCCCATATATTTATAAAAAAAAAAAAAAAATAAAATTTAATGAAAATTTCTCTTTGAGAGGCCCCGGGGCCCTCAGGGCTCAAGTAAAAATGGGAAAATTTAGATTAAAAAAAAACAAAATTTAATGAAAATTTCTCTTTTTGAGGCCCCGGGGCCCTCAGGGCTCAAGTAAAAATGGGAAAATTTAGATTAAAAAAAAACAAAATTTAATGAAAATTTCTCTTTGTGAGGCCCCGGGGCCCTCAGGGCTCAAGTAAAAATGGGAAAATTTAGATTAAAAAAAAACAAAATTTAATGAAAATTTCTCTTTGAGAGGCCCCGGGGCCCTCAGGGCTCAAGTAAAAATGGGAAAATTTAGATTAAAAAAAAACAAAATTTAATGAAAATTTCTCTTTGAGAGGCCCCGGGGCCCTCAGGGCTCAAGTAAAAATGGGAAAATTTAGATTAAAAAAAAACAAAATTTAATGAAAATTTCTCTTTGAGAGGCCCCGGGGCCCTCAGGGCTCAAGTAAAAATGGGAAAATTTAGATTAAAAAAAAACAAAATTTAATGAAAATTTCTCTTTGAGAGGCCCCGGGGCCCTCAGGGCTCAAGTAAAAATGGGAAAATTTAGATTAAAAAAAAACAAAATTTAATGAAAATTTCTCTTTTGAGGCCCCGGGGCCCTCAGGGCTCAAGTAAAAATGGGAAAATTTAGATTAAAATATGGGGATTGACTTCCCCGAGACTTTCTCGTATGTTCTTTTGGAATTACGTCTGGGTGTGTGTGTAAACACGATTGCTTAAAAACCAAAGCAGCTAGATCGATGAAATTTGGTATATGCTCCTTACACTAAAATTGTAGATTTCTATCAACTTTTGGAGTAAATACGTCACTTGGAAGTAGTACTTTACTTAAAAAGTTTTTTCAAAAATTTTGAAATTTTCAATTTTTTTGTTATATTATGATAAAATACTCTATTTTAAAAAGTTTTTATTCTTTGACATTTTTTCGAAAACTGAATAGTTTTTGAAATAATCAAAAGAAGAAATAGAAAATATTCGTTAATTTTGATAAAAAATCAAAACAAAATCATACAGGTGTCATTAAAAAAAGGGTAAATATAAACAAATTCATTTGTTTCACAAATTCATTTGTTTATATTTATCCTTTTTTTGTATAGCCTGTATGATTTTGTTTTGATTTTTTATCAAAATTAACGAATATTTTCTATTTCTTCTTTGATTATTTCAAAAACTATTCAGTTTTCGAAAAAAATAGTCAAAGAATAAAAACTTTTTAAAATAGAGTATTTTATCATAATATAACAAAAAAATTTGAAAATTTCAAAATTTTGAAAAAACTTTGCAAAAATTACTGACATAATCAAAGTTTTGAAAAGCTACAATTTTATAAGGAGCATATACTAAATGCTTTGGTTTTTAAGCAATCGTACCACACACACACACACACACACACACACACAGACATAATGCCAAAAATGGTTTTTTTTGGACTCAGGGAGGTCTAAAACGTGGAGAAACATCAAAATCTCGAAGTCGAATTTTTTTACGATTACATAACTTTCTCTATACGAGAAAGTAAAAAAACAAAATTTAATGAAAATTTCTCTTTGAGAGGCCCCGGGGCCCTCAGGGCTCAAGTAAAAATGGGAAAATTTAGATTAAAAAAAAACAAAATTTAATGAAAATTTCTCTTTGAGAGGCCCCGGGGCCCTCAGGGCTCAAGTAAAAATGGGAAAATTTAGATTAAAAAAAAACAAAATTTAATGAAAATTTCTCTTTGAGAGGCCCCGGGGCCCTCAGGGCTCAAGTAAAAATGGGAAAATTTAGATTAAAAAAAAACAAAATTTAATGAAAATTTCTCTTTGAGAGGCCCCGGGGCCCTCAGGGCTCAAGTAAAAATGGGAAAATTTAGATTAAAAAAAAAACAAAATTTAATGAAAATTTCTCTTTGAGAGGCCCCGGGGCCCTCAGGGCTCAAGTAAAAATGGGAAAATTTAGATTAAAAAAAAACAAAATTTAATGAAAATTTCTCTTTGAGAGGCCCCGGGGCCCTCAGGGCTCAAGTAAAAATGGGAAAATTTAGATTAAAAAAAAAACAAAATTTAATGAAAATTTCTCTTTGAGAGGCCCCGGGGCCCTCAGGGCTCAAGTAAAAATGGGAAAATTTAGATTAAAAAAAAACAAAATTTAATGAAAATTTCTCTTTGAGAGGCCCCGGGGCCCTCAGGGCTCAAGTAAAAATGGGAAAATTTAGATTAAAAAAAAACAAAATTTAATGAAAATTTCTCTTTGAGAGGCCCCGGGGCCCTCAGGGCTCAAGTAAAAATGGGAAAATTTAGATTAAAAAAAAACAAAATTTAATGAAAATTTCTCTTTGAGAGGCCCCGGGGCCCTCAGGGCTCAAGTAAAAATGGGAAAATTTAGATTAAAAAAAAACAAAATTTAATGAAAATTTCTCTTTGAGAGGCCCCGGGGCCCTCAGGGCTCAAGTAAAAATGGGAAAATTTAGATTAAAAAAAAACAAAATTTAATGAAAATTTCTCTTTGAGAGGCCCCGGGGCCCTCAGGGCTCAAGTAAAAATGGGAAAATTTAGATTAAAAAAAAACAAAATTTAATGAAAATTTCTCTTTGAGAGGCCCCGGGGCCCTCAGGGCTCAAGTAAAAATGGGAAAATTTAGATTAAAAAAAAACAAAATTTAATGAAAATTTCTCTTTGAGAGGCCCCGGGGCTCTTGGGGTTCAGGGATATACGGTATCTTAAAAATATTTTTGTGTATTGAGAAGAAGGATATTTAAAGATTAACCCCCCCCCCCCCCCACAAAAAAAAAAAAAAACCAATATAAGGCCCCCTCTTCTAGTGCCGCCCCAGGCCCCCAACTGCCTCGGTACGCCTCTGTACAAATTATCTAAGCCCGTCGGGCTCGCAAATTTATTTTTGAAGGCTACCGAATCGCTTCGAACTGAATGGTTTTTGACCGAATGAAGACGAACCGAAGACGACACTAGTGTAAAAACAACTTGCAGGGGTCCCGATCTAATTGTTTCGGCCTTTCGGTAGCAGTTCGGTTTCCTTAGATTAAAAAAAATTTAAAACAACTAGGGAATTCTCGGCTTCGGTTCGGCTTATTTCGGTCAGAAACCGTTTTATTCAAAAAGCATGTTTATTTGAAACTCGCGGCAGTCAATTCATTCATCGCCAGGCGACCAATGACCAAGCGCCTTTAGTTTTGCCCCGCCTCAAAGGGGGCGTGGCCACTTTGGATCACGTGACCGAACACTATAATCCAGATTTACCAATATTTGAAAGAAGTTAAGATTTGTTTATTAAACTTCTGAAAGAAAAATTGTTTACAACATTTTCTAGACAAATTCCAAATCATATGTTCCAAATACAACTAACACTAGCGCGCCCAAGCGGCCAGACTTTCAAACGTAGCGACGCTAGCGCTAAGCGCTAAAGTGTTTGTGATTAAAGTTTTGAACTGTCAAATCGTGTGAGTTACACAGGGAGGTAGGGAGGGACATTGAGCTGAGAAAATAGTCGAAAGCCTACGTCACGGTTACGTCACGTCCGCCATCTTGTCTTGACCTCAACATTGAATTATCCATTGAGTCTAATAGAAAATTATATAGAGTTATAATTAAGATTTTCAATATTATACTGCCCCCTAAATAAATAAACGAATAAATAGACTATTTAAAATTATAGTTTTCGATTTTTTTTAGGTTTTTAGTTCTCAAAAAAATTAAAAATCGAAAAAAAGTAAATATTCATAAGAGCGCAAAAATTTCATAATTAAATGATATAAACTATTTGAGATGTTTTTTTTCTTATAAAAATTAAATAATAAGCCAAGGGCGGATCCAGAGGAGTTTCTCGAGGGGGGGGGGGGCGGTAATCTGGTGTGACTGGTCGCACATCACACAATTTATTCTTAATTTCGTTAATTTAAAGGCGCATCCTGTACTTGTTTACCAGAATATAAATACAAATCAAATTTTTAAGTATTAATTTTTAAAATTAATTATATATAATTAATTATTAAAAATAAAAAAATATTTTTCTCAAATCTCGGGGGGAGGGGGGTAATTACTCCCTTAACCCCCCCCTTTTGTATCCGCTCTTGTAATAAGCTCTCTAAAATAGCAAGTTTAACTTAAATATATTACATATAATATATATTGTATGAGGTCATTTATCATTGATTGCTAAGGAGTTAAATTAAATTGAATAGGAGAAATTGAAATTTTCAGCAATAAGGCGCTCAAGTTGGATAATAGACCGTTCAATTCAAATTCTATAAAATTTAGACAGTAACTTAATGACGATATCATTGGCCTTGGTAAATTAAATATATATTTTTTTATCTGAATTTGTATTGTATTAGACTGATGAAGATAACTAACGCCCTCGAAGTTTCTGTAATTAAATAAATTAAGATTTTGATAGGGCAGATTCAGCCAAATAAAAAGCCTTTATATGCTTCTCGACTCCGGAGACGTTTCGAGATATTTTTAATGTCTCATCATCAGTCCGTATCGAAAAATAGCATAAAGGTACATGTGCTGTATACTAATGACTACCTTTATGCTATTTTTCGATACGGACTGATGATGAGACATTAAAAATATCTCGAAACGTCTCCGGAGTCGAGAAACATATAAAGGCTTTTTATTTGGCTGAACCTGCCCTATCAAAATCTAATACATTTACAGCCACTAAACAATACATATTCCTCACATTGAAACGTAAACTTACATACAGCCTATTATTATTTGAAATTCCTATCGGGATCCCCGTTTATTTACCCGAGGTGCTTACGTGTACGGAGACACACACCTCAAACCCAACCGGCCTCTGGCCGTAGCCATCTACCGGCACCCCGTGAAGTTACATCATTTCCTGTCTCTAACTCCTCCTCCTGCTTTCTTCTCTAGCTAGTGAAATAATCCTTATTTCTGGTTCCAACCGGCTCCTTGTATCCAACCTCTTCTATGCTATGGAGGATGTCCTAGTTTGAGGAGGGACTCCCTCAGCACCGGCGTGTAGCCTACTCCTTTCGAAGAATGCATCACTGAGAGGGAACCTTCTTTACGTCCCTTCCACAGGACGGGATGTTACAGCAACTCCCTCTCCTCGTAGAGTTGCCTGAGGGCTATTGTGGAAAGATCCTATATTCCAATCCAGGGCTTGCTAGACGATTTGTTTACATTAATTAATTATTTTACATAAGAAGAAGGAATTGTCTCAATGCTTCTTAATAAGAAAATTCAATTTCAAAATGTTCTTTTGGCCCGAAAAGTTTTTAACAGTGGCACTAACAATGACAATCAAATGCTTTTTGGCTCTCCTGAAAAATAAACAAAAATGAAGTTAGACACTTTGCTAATTAGAACGTTGATATAATTTTTTTTTTTTTTTTTTTTTTTTTTAAACATTCACACTTTTTTCCCATTCACACTTCCAATTACACACACATTCACACACAAAAAAAAAAAAAAAAAAAAAAAAATGAAGAAGAAGAAAGAATGTGAAGAAAGCAGAAGCCAAGCAAAAGCCACCTCTACGACGCAGGAAGTCGCCGCCCTCGCCAAAACCCGGTCCATCATCCAGTCCCAAGGAGCAAAAAAAGTAAGCGCCGACGCACTATTACTAACAAAACACTAGACAATTCATTCAATTCCTGCTTGGAAAGCGATGCTTCTCTATATAATATAGACACCAGCAATCGCTTTAGCTCGCTGGAAGAAGTAAATATGGATCCTGAGGAGCCTACGGGGCCTTCTGTTAAAGCCAAAAGGCCTCCCCCGCTAGTCATTAGAAGTAAATTAGAGCAAGCCACGGTATTTTTTAAAAAGATTAGAAGCCTCGTAAAGGGCGAAGTGGAGTTTAAATGTATTGCTAGGGAAGATTATGAAAAAACACTTATAAAAACTAATGTCATTAATGAATATAAGATAATTAAAACTTACCTTGTCCAACACAATTATCAATTTTACACATATGGCCTTGAGGAGGAAGTGCCAGTCAAAATTGTGTTAAAGGGGCTCCACAGATCGGTAACTAGTGAAGAAGTCAGAAATAGCTTACGTGACCAAGGACATGAACCGTTAGATATCATTCAGTTAACAAGAAAGGGTTCAGATATAAAAATAAATACCTACCTTTATTTTAAAGTATGCTCCTGGGAAAGATATTAAGCCGGTTAGTTCAATAAAACACCTATTTTACACAAAAATCTATTGGGAGAAATTCAAAAGCTCCCAAAGGGTACAACAATGTTATAGGTGCCAGGAAATGGGCCATATAAGTGTAAACTGCACCCTCCCTGAGAAATGCGTGCGGTGCGCCGGCCCGCACAAAAACCAGGATTGTAAATCCGACACCTTAAAGTGTGCAAACTGTAAAGGTAACCATGCAGCCAGTAACCCTGACTGTCCAGCCAGGGTTAAAACGGTGAACCTTAAACCTAAAAAGCAAACTTCAACAAAATCTATAAATTTGTCTTCATCAAACAAAGTGGAATTTCCCGATTTGCCAAATAGTCGTGGACAAGACTCTCTAGTTCAAAAGCGTACTCTTCCCAAACAAACGATAACTTACTCCCAGGCAGCACAACACTGTTTCAAAACCACTGAACAAGGTCCTGAAAGCAGCTCAGAATTCACCTCTGCCCTAATGATAAATATTCTAACAAAATTTCTGAATTTGGTCATAAAGCTTATTGAAGCAAAAGACTCATCTGAGCGTAACTCGATTCTCCGGGAGGAAGGAGACACTATCTTTCGATAATGGCTACACTTCCTTACATCAATATAGTTAACTGGAACTCAAATGGCTTAAGGAACAAAATTGCAGAACTAATTCACTTCTCCAACCAGCGTAATGCCCATGTCATTGCAATTACAGAAACATTGCTCACTCCAGACCTCAGGTTGCGCATACCTGGATTCAAAATCTTCAGATCAGACGCTTCCCATCCAAAACGAGGGGTGCTTCTAGCAATAAGAAGTGACATCACTGCGTATCAACGCGCTCTTAGCGACACTGGCCACTTGGAAGCAGTAGCAGCAACTATAAGCACCCCGACTGGTCCAATTACAATAGCCTGCGTATACAACTCTCCCTCAAGATTCCGCCCACTCACTCAACGACATGTCACGTCAATTCTGGACATGGATAGTAGAGTCATCCTAACGGGGGACTTAAATGCTAGAAATGTGGAGTGGGGGTGCAGGAGCGACAACGAGAATGGCCGAAAACTTCTGAATCTTTGCTTGCAGCGAGGACTGAAGATAATCTACCCAAACCAACCCACTAGGTATCCAACTAACCCCCGATACTATCCGAGTATACTTGATCTCACTATAATCAAGGGAATGTCTCATATTGATGCATCTGCAGTCAGCTGGGACGAACTAAACTCAGACCACAATCCAGTAGCTGTCCGCCTTCGCAAATCAGTTTCATATAAAGCTCACCAAAAATGGGACTTACAGAAAGCAGACTGGAAACAATTTCGCCTCCATATTTGCAGCTCGATAGATATTCCACATATACAAACCAATACAGACATTGACACCGCCGTGGAATCACTAACAAAAGCTATAACTTTCGCCGCCAATTCAAGCATTCCAAAGAAAAATTTACTATTCAAAGGAGACCCCCTCCCTATAGAAATTAAAGCCTTAGTAGAAGAGAAAAACAGAGTAAGAAGGATTTGGCACAGATTTAGAACCAATAAAACAGAACTAAATAGTCTAGTTAATAAAGTCAGGCAAGCTGTTGCAATCTGGAGACAAGACATCTGGATAAACAGAATAAAATCGCTTAATTCTAAAGACACATCCATCTGGCAATTCGCGCGTCAACTTCGGAGAGGCAAGGTTGCTTTTGGACCTCTTGAGGGTGCGAACGGCCTTGAATATCTCCCCGGAGCGACAAGCAGATATACTTGCAGATAACTATGAACACCAATTCACCAACAATGAGCAATCGAAAATCACCTCGCAGATGCTTATTGATCAGGCAGCTGAAGAACTAGAGAAGCGCGGAGTTGAGACCTTTACACCAACTATAAGGCCGAGCCACGTGAGGGAAGCCATAAAATTGTTAAAACAAAGAAAGGCACCAGGATATGATGGGATTCTGCCTACCTTTGTAAAATTCCTGCCAGGAAAAGCCATACTTCTCTTGGCGAGAATTTTGCAGAGTATGCTCAGATTAGGCTACTTTCCAACCGCATGGAAGAAAGGTGAGATCGTGCCGATTCACAAGCCGGGTAAGGACCCCACCCAAGCAATTAGCTACAGACCAATCTGCCTCTTACCTGTGCTGGGGAAGTTGGCGGAGAGACTTATTCTGAAATGGCTGGAAAAAGAAGTCCATGACAAAAAACTCTTACCTGATACACAGTTTGGATTTAGAAGGGCTCACTCGGCAGTCCACCAAATTGTTAGAGTGGCGCACTTTATAAAAGATAGGCTTAGACTTAAGAAGGCTACGGCAATGATACTTCTTGACGTGGCAAAAGCATTTGATAGCGTGCACCATCTGGGACTTGCCGTTAAATTACTCTTATTTGGCCTACCGGAGCCATTATGTCAAATCATTGCGGAATTTTTAAGAGAGCGGGTATTCAGAGTAAGAGTGGGGGACGCGAGATCCAAATGGTGTCCAATCAGAGCGGGGGTTCCGCAAGGAGCATTGTTATCGCCGATCCTATATGCACTCTATGTTTCGGAGATGCCCAGGCTTGAATATGTACACATTGCTCAATACGCTGATGATACATGTATTTATTATTCGAATAAAAACTTTAAATGCTTGGTGCGAAGAGTCCAAGAGGAGACGCAGAAGGTCTTGGATTATCTTCGAGACTGGAAATTAAAAGTTAATCCAACCAAGTCGGAGGCCATTCTCTTCACGAAGAAGAGAAAATACCTTCACACTACCGTGAACATAGATGGTCACCGCCATGGTTGGAAAAACAAAGTTCGATATTTGGGTGCCATATTGGATCGAAGAGGCAATTGGGCCGCGAATTTGCAATATGCAAATAAAAAAGCTCGGCAGGCGGTCAGAGCAATCTGGCCCCTCATCCGTCCAGGTAGCGCACTTCCGATAAAAGAAAAAAATAAATCTCTACCAAATGCTTGTAAAACCGTGCATCACATATGCAGCACCAGCCTGGTTTTCTTATGCTTCCCGATCGAATCTTTTAACATTGAAAAGGATTCAATCAAAAACACTTAGAGTCATCGCTCAACCACCTCCTGGCACGAACAACGAGATTATCGAAGTAGGACTCGGAGTTGAACCGTTGATGGAAAATTTAGAAAAAATATCCACAAGGTTCAAGTTCAAATGCGCAAACCATGAGAACCCGCTAATAATTGATATCTACAGGACTTGAAATTTTAAAAATAAAATCTAAGAATGCCGGACTAGACCTCATTTTGTTTGAACTAATGAGAAAAATTAATGGACATATGCAGAGCAGAGGCCAACACACATCAGCGCAGGATAAAAGACGGAATAGTCTGAAGCCGCGAAACAAAAAATGTAAAATTACAGCGCCTCGAGCGCATATTGTAATTGTAAATGAAAGTTAATAAAAATTTATTTATTTATTTATTTACACACATTCACACAGTCTTCTCGGCAACTTAGGCCATTTAAGACTTTAAACGATATCCGTTATTGATTATTATACGTATTGGGGTCCAGGCATTTTTATTTAAGCCATTTGGTATCCAAATGCCTTAAATAAAATCTTCGGACTGCCTGGGGTCCGAACCCGCGACGTTTGGTATACGAGGTTAGCACGCTAACCTCTACTCCAAGCCCCGAGGGCACGAGTGAAAAGTTATTTTCCTTGAAATCTCCTCTATTTTTGCATTTTACTTTTGCCTGGTTCATCGCTACGATTGGAACAACCATATGTCGAACAATTTGCTTCCTTTTGAAAAAAAATCCTTTATATGAGAAAAAACTAAATAGAAATAAATAAATAATGATAAAAAACTACTTATTTGGTAGTAAAAAAATAAAAAAATAAAAGTTTTAACCTCAAAGAGAGTTGTCAATAAATTTTAAAATAATGATAAAAATATTAATTATTTAACTTCGATATAAGATGAATAAGGGCAAAATAATCATAAAAACATACCTTGTATATTATATGATAAATAGTTGATACTATTAATTATTTTTTCATTAATTATTCGCTTGTTAATGTTGAGGTCAAGACAAGATGGCGGACAAGCTTCCTCACCCTCCCACTTCAGTTTACGATTACGATTAAATCTACTGCAAGGAAATTGGGTTTCCTATTCAAAACGAAGCGTTACTTTTCCTCCCAACAACTCCTAATCCTCTATAAAGCCCAAATTCGGCCGTGTCTTGAATATTGTTCCCACCTTTGGCGAGGGGCGTCGAAAGACGCTCTCTCCTCCTTGGAAGCCATACAGAGGCGTGCAATTAGACTGATAGGTGATTCTACCCTTACTGCATCCTTACAGTCACTAGATCATAGAAGAAGAGTATCTGCACTATCTCTCTTCTACAGGTATTACCATGGTCAATGCTCTGCCGAATTAAAATCAATTATCCCACCCAATGCAACATATTCACGGAACACAAGAGAGGCATCTTCCCAGCATCCCTATGCTGTTCAGATCACGACTAACAGAACAAAACAATTTCATTCTTCCTTTGTCCCCATGACCTCCCGTGATTGGAACAAGCTCCCTGCGTCTATCTTCCCCAAAACCTACAATCTTCAGACTTTCAAGTCTAACCTCAACAGGCATCTTCTCAGTTCCCGCAGTTGAGTTTCCCCTTTATGCTTCTCCTTTTGTTTTTATTTTCTTCCTGGCTGCATGTGACTATTGGTCATTATAGGTCATCGGACCTTATGCACCCATTCCAAAAAAAAAAAAAAAAAAAAAAAACCACGCCTATGTTCGCAGCTTAGAGTCCCTCCCTACCTCCCTGGAGTTACACCACCCTGTTTACTACGTGAGTCGGTCCCGTCCCTTCCCTGCTTCTCGTTTATTCTGTATTTGACAATATTTGAATATCATATATATAGAAATCACATGATCATTTCATCGGTAGAGTCATCGGTTGACTACCCTGCTCTCTAGCGGATAAAAGTGTCAAACTCTCACTGGGGTGGCAATCGTGACGTCACACAATTTCAAATTCTCCCATTGGAGTGCACCCCCCCTGCTTTAGATCTAGCGCCAGGTGTGTGTCTCCGACCGTTAATAGAGGCGCTGCAAGCAGCAGCCGTAAGACCTTTGTTTCCATGTTTGATTCTTTTACTACGTGAGTCGGTCCCTTCCCTGCTTCTCGTTTATTCTGTTCCTGCCTGAGTGCTATTCAGCATAGATAATATAGATGGGAAAGCCTGTCAAACTCGTCACAACTGCAACAACAGACGCCTGTTAGCGCTAGAGTCGCAAAGTGACGTCATTCGTGAATTGGCTCCGCCCTTCACCGCTACGCCCTTTTGCCCCCCACGTGTTAATGTAAAAATATCAATTTTTTTCTGAAAATATAAAAACATCTTGAGTAAAGTCGTATTTATATAGGTCTATAAGGTATAAACAATAAGACAAAGTTATTATGGTTAAAGAGTTGAAATTTTTATTTTTGCTTCATCAAAATACGCAAGGTTTTTTTCGCCATCTTAGGTCATATAGACATTAAAACACATAAAAAATATTATATATTATTATGATACATATTATCCACACATTATTTGCACTATTTAGTATCCAAATAAATTAACAAGTTTAAAACAAAATTAATAATTTAGCTAAGGTCTTTAATTGAATAATAGAATATATTACTTATAGTACACATTTTCCACGGTAAATAAACCACAACTTGAGCTTGGGAAACGATGCAATCTTCTTTCCTTTCCAAATTTCTTGCACACATAAGATTTAAACACCATTTTGATGATAATAATAATAATATGAAATTAATAGGCACGAGTTATGATGTTTTGCAACGCTTTTCAAGTAGAAGTAGTAAAGGTATGCTGGTGGCACACGAATCAAACAAACACAATGTGACAAGTGGATTGCCGCTAGCATGCCGATTTGAGTATAGTGGGCGGAGCTACCGAATCTGGGACTGCGACGCTAGCGCCTCTTACCTCTGGCGTTAGCAACTTTTCTTATGTCAAATCCTGTGAGTTACAACCCCATGCTATTCAGTCAACAGAGCTAGAGATTTCTCCCGATCATCTCTCGAACACGTGATTTTGTTTGTCGACGTTTCAACTAAAAGTGAGTACGAATTATCATTTTATTCATGTGTATAGGGAGTTCTAAAATTAAAGCACACACGTTAAATCATTATAAATCAATTTCCACTCCATTTCTTTTGTATTTAAAAAGGATAACGCCCTAAGGACACCAGCCATTTTGTTTTTGCCACCGATATTCTTTTTATTTTACGAAAATTAAAACACTCGGTCACATGTTTCAACATATTATGAATTATTATAAACATTTAATACATATTTCAATAGTAATACAAAATTTTGAAATTCGAAATCAAATGTTTAGCTATACCAATAAATAATATATTGGAAAATATAAGCTTGGCTTTTTAAATGTAATTAGCTCGGAGCTCTAGAATACGGCCAATGATTTTTTACTATGATAGCAAACTTTTTAACATTTCTTTCTTTATTAGCCCAAATAAGAGCTCGGAAAGCCATTTTGGACCAAATATCTCTAAAAATAACGGACATTTAGAGGAAATATGAAGATCTATAAAAAAAAAAAAAAAAAAAAAATTAAAACAACTAGGAAGCTGCTTAGGCTCGGTTAGTTTCGGTCCAAAATCGCAATAGTAATTTCTTCTATTTTTTGTTATTTTTAGAGATATTTGGTCCAAACTGGCTTTCCGCACTCTAATTTAGGCTAATAAAGAAAGAAATGTTAAAAAGTTTACTATCATAGTAAAAAAATCATTGGTCGTATTCTAGACTCGCGCTGAAGAAAATTCAAGTTGGAAATTTCGTTCGATTTTTTTCATTTTTCAATAAATTGTTCAAACTATTAATTCTTAATGACAAATATTTTGTAACAAATTGTTTTCTTTGCCCAGTGACGTCATTTCAGTTTGTGCTCTTGTCCCCCCCTCCAAATGACGATCCTTTCTTTGCTCAAAAATCTTTTTCAAATTTAAGCCCTCAAAGGACTCAAATATTTCTAAGGAACAAAGAGACAAAGAAAACGAACAGGCCAAAGTCTAAAAGGAATTTTTTCTACATTAGTCAAATTTACTATCTGGTCGTTTTTCAAATCTTCTTTTAAAATAAAATAAAAGAACATTTGAATTTATTTATTTTTTTATTCTCGTTAGACTTTGTGCCCGTTGAGTCGTTCCCGATCCAGTTTATATTTCATTAAATGTATTTTTCAGATTTCATCGAGATGCCTTCGCCATGTTCTTTTCAAGAGTTCGTCAAGAGGGACTTCGAGAGGAATCTAATTCAATTTCTCTCTTCTGATCGTTCAAGCAATTCTGTAGACTATTTTGATTTCCAAAAAAAATATGTGCAAAGCCTCCCGATTATTATTGTAGACGAATGCATGAACAATTTGCTATTGCATTTGAGTGAACGAGAGAAGCCAGATTTGATGTTAGAAACAATTCGTCTGATGCTCTCTGAGAGGACAAAAATATTATGCATCTATCCATTTTATCATTTACGATCTAAAAAAAATGAAGAATATTTTATTAAAGTCGTGGAATTAATAGAAAACAAAAAGCCAAATTTAATGCATTTGGAATTGTATTGGAATTTTCCATATTTATCTAAAACAGAAAAAATTTTCAATTTGACTCCATCTTTAAAATCTTTAACATTAAAATGTTTTTTTATCAAAGATGATTTATTGGAAGATATTTTAAAATTTTGTCCGCAATTAGAGAATTTGGAATGGATAGGAGATAGATCATTTTTAAATAATTCCCGACTTAATTGCCCAAAACACGAATCACTTCGTGCTTTGGGAGTCTACAGTCGTTCGTGTAATTTACATTACAATATACCAGCTTCAACTAATGAAATTTTTGATAAATTTCCGAATTTAAAAATCTTTCAAACGAATAATTATAATTTATATTTAATTTTCTCTAAGCGAATTCCAAGAAACTTTGAAGAAATTAGACACGAAACGAGTTTAACATGCCTTCAAAACCTGTATGCAGTCTTTCCTGAAACTCCCACAATTCCTTTGTATTCTCCTGTTCCTGAGGCTATAGAATTTGTTCCAAAATTCCTACAACTGAAACACCTTTATTTAAAAGGTCGCTCCGTTGAGGTGATGTCTGTTCTTGTAAAGTGTGGCTCCCAATTGGAGACTTTGGTATTTATTAGAACAAATGAGATCGACTTGAGCAGGGTTTTAATGCTATGTCCAAATTTAGTACATCTCGATCTTCTCATGGTCCCGAATGTAATAACTAGCGATGTTGTGATTCATTCGAAACTTAGATACTTCAGAATTAGCCGAGCAAGTGATAACATAATAGACGTTTTAAAAGGACTAAGTTCACTTGAAGTTGTTCAAATTTATGAATGGCCAAGATACTCCACCAACGACCTCGAGGAATTAATCTGTGCTTTAAAAAAAATTAAAATTCTACATATTTATGATAAATGTAATTTCACTCAAAACTGCATAGAGCAGATCATCAGAAGATGCCATAATTTACAAGAACTCTTATTGCCTTTTTATTATATCGATCAACTCGAGATATTTGTTCAAAAAAATAATTATAGTTTAAAGTTATTAAAGAGAAAAGCTTATTATAGTATATATGTAGGCCTGTCTGTTAATTATTCAGGAATATTGTATTATTAATAAAGAAAATCCTAGAATTATAATAGCCTAAATATTGTAAGTTGCAGAAATCAAAAATGGATTAAATAAAAAAAATCTGGTGTGACTGGCGCACAGCACACAACTTTCTCTTACTTTCGGTAATCGAAAGTTGTCACTGTGCTTGTCACAACAGATTTTTTGTGTCGACATGTATTTTGTTGGAGTGATTGAGATCAAAAATCATTATACGTATATGTGTACTCTATGCATTGTAATAATGTAATTGTTGTAAAATCTTAAACTAAATAAACACCTTATATTTTTATCGACCCAATTCGTGTAGTTCAAAGATCAAAGGGCTCGTTCTAAGATTTGTTTAATGGTTTCGCCTCATATTTTTACGCACATTAGAAATGCGCACACGGCAAAAGAAACGTGGGAGTTATAACCATCGCATTCTACGTCACATTTTTTGCGGATAACGGTTTTTTAATCGAAGGAGAATCAATTAGTACTATTGAAAAAAAATCCCGCCGAGTACTCTCATGCGGTAAAATGACGTCATATGAAAAAAAAATAAAAAAATACCTCTGGGTATTGAACCACTCTTTCTAAAACTATATTTAGATTTAATGTAGCTTTTATGGTCAAGTAGCTATCCGTTGCACAAATAGGGCTATTTTTCGATATTTTTTTTGCCTAAAAAATGAGGTTTTTCGAGAAAAAAAACTAATTTTAGAGTTAATTACTCGGGATTTGTTTATTCATTCTATTAGAGTTTTTCTTCCTGCACAAAATGACATCCCATTTAGTCTGATCTGATTAGCCGTTCGGAATCTACAAGGGTTTAAACTTCAAATTAGAATTTACCGCAGCGCGGTAAAATAAAATGATAGGAAAAAATAAATGGTGAAATCTTTAGCTGAAAACTCATTCTTTCTAACCGTATATTCCCCATAATTATACCTCTTAAGACAGAGGAGTTATTCAAGCCGATAAACCTTTTCGTTTTTTATTTATCAGAGAAAAACCATTCACTAACAATTTTATTCATTTAGGTGAGAAACCATATAGATATCAGCGGCGTAACCAGCCTTTGAGGGCGGGGGGGCGAAGCTTAACTAGGGCGCCGATTTTCCAGGGGGCTCCGCCCCTGGACCCCCTTGCTCGTCTTTGGCGAGCAATTGCCTTGCATTCTGTAATTTCCTCAGCGAATTTGTTTATATTTACATGTTTTTTAATGACACCTGTATGATTTTGTTTTGATTTTTCTTTGCTTTTAAGAAAAATGTCGTTTTCTTCTGTGATTATTTCAAAAACTATTCAGTTTTCGGAAAAATATCAAAGAATAAAAACTTTTTAAAATTGAGTATCATACTATATAATAAAGCCCTAAGACCGTGTCCGATGTGTGAAACAACCAATCAGGCCTCAGGGATTGCGCCATGGTAACAAAATATAAATATTTACCCATGTTTACGATTTTTTTTATTTATTTACATTTTGAATTCTAAAATATCGGCGCAAATCTTTTGTCTGTGTACCGGGAGAGTCCCGGAAAGGATATGATTCACAAAAAATCTTAAGTTCATGAATAATTAACCGTTAAAATAATCTCTACATATAAAAATGAAAAGGGAAAATGTATGTACCGGTATGTATATAAGTAGGCGAGCAAGGGGGTCCAGGGGGCGCAGCCCCTGGCTAGACGGAAAGCCCCGCCGAAGGCGGGGCTTTGCGTCTAGTTTTATCATAATATAACAAAGAAATTGAAAATTTCGAAACTTCTGAAAAAACTTATTAGGTAAAGTACTACTTCCAAGTGACGTATTTACTCCAAAAGTTAATAGAAATCTACAATTTTAGTGTAAGGAGCATATACCAAATTTCATCTATCTAGCTGCTTTGGTTTTTAAGCAATCGTGTTCACACACACACACAGACGTAATTCCAAAAGAATATACGAGAAAGTCTCGGGGAAGTCAATCCCCATATTTTTTTTAACATTCACACTTTTTTTCTCATTCACACTCACACACACATTCACACAGTCTCTTCGGCAACTTAGGCCATATAAGACTTTGACTTTGACATTTGGTATCCAAATGGCTTAAATAAAATCATCGGACTGCCTGGGATCCGAGCCCCCGATTAGAGCCCTGCATGGGGTACGGGTTGGCCCGTAGGCCCGTTACCCGCCCGGCCCGCGGACCCGGCCGGGCGGGCTTTGGAGGCCATGAAAAAATTACGGGCGAGTACGGGCGGATAGCAAGTCTAAATAAACGGTTTCGAGCGGACGTGCATGCAAATGAAATTTTATTTAAAAATTGCTAGACATTCGTTCATTCATTCACTAAATCTCGGGCGGGAATGGGCGGGTTTGAAAAAATTCCGGGCGGGCTCGGGGGGCCTGAAGAATGGTAAAAGCCCTTTCATTTTGAGAAAATCGAAAAAAACTGAAAAACTACATCAGTAAAGTAGCTAGTACTTTTTGGCCGATTTTGATTAAAAGCTTATTTTCACGTTCCCGGGGGTGTGTTTAACTTAAATACAACATTTCAGTCTCATAGCTCAATTCCTTCATGCTTAAAAAAGTTTTGAATTTCAAAAAATTAAATATTAAGGCTTATACGAATCCTGAGTAAATCTCCACAGCCTTAAAACATCAAATTAAGGCTTATATATTGCAAAATAAAAAAAATTTTAATTATAAAGCCTCTATATACGTTATTTATTATTTTTGGAATTAAATTCATTTAAAATAGTAGAATTCAAGTTGTAATATAATTTAAAAAAATAAAATCAATTTTTTAAGACAATCGATGAAAAGAATATGATAAAATCACATTCGCTGGGCTATATCTTAGAGGCCGTAGGGCGCCTATGCCGGTTTCGGGGGGCGCCAAGGGCTCGATGCGCCTGGGGCGGGGGGGGCTCGAGCCCCCCCCCCTCGCCCCCCCCCTGGTTACGCCACTGGGAATGACTTCCCCGAGACTTTCTCGTATATTCTTTTGGAATTACGTCTGGGTGTGTGTGTGAACACGATTGCTTAAAAACCAAAGCAGCTAGATCGATGAAATTTGGTATATGCTCCTTACACTAAAATTGTAGATTTCTATCAACCTTTGGAGTAAATACGTCACTTGGAAGTAGTACTTTACTTAAAAAGTTTTTTCGAAAATTTTGAAATTTTCAATTTTTTTGTTATATTATGATAAAATATTCTATTTTAAAAAGTTTTTATTCTTTAACATTTTTTCGAAAACTGAATAGTTTTTGAAATAATCAAAGAAGAAATAGAAAATATTCGTTAATTTTGATAAAAAATCAAAACAAAATCATACAGGTGTCATTAAAAAACATGTAAATCAGGGGCGTATTTATGGGGGGGGCCGAGGGGGCCCGGGCCCCCCCCCCCCGAAATTTCCCAAACCTATATACATATATAGGGATATACAGACATCAGCGCAACAAATTTTTCCGCAGGATGGACAACTTTGGTTCCGCAATAGAAAAAATGTTCCGCAAAAAATTTCGTGTGGAAAAAAAAATAGTTTCTTAAAAAAAAATTTTCCGCAGAAAAATTTTTGAGTTCGGGCCCCCTCCCCCCCCGAAAAAAATTTCTATATACGCCCCTGATGTAAATATAAACAAATGAATTTGTGAAACAAATGAAGCAAGCAGCAGCCGTAAGTCCTTTGTTTCCATGTTTGATTCTTTTACTACCATAGATATATAGATATGCAAGCCCGTCAAAGTTGGCCAATGCTGACATTTAGCACAAAAATCCAACTAACTGCTCGACCAACCAGAAGGGCGCACTAGTTCCTCAAACAGCCAGGGCGCTTGGTTTAAAAAAAATGTTACTTTCTCTTACCTATATATATGAATCAATATTATAGGTTTGTTTCATAAATTAGAAAAAAATGAAAATTGGAGCCTAAGGCCTCTGATTACGTAAAACATATTAAGTGAATAAAAATAAAGGCTAAAAAATTATTATTTTTTTTTTATTCATTTAAGATTTTTAAATAATCAGAGGCCTTAGGCTCCATTTTCCTATATATTTAAAGAATTGAATAATTAATAATAAAACCTGAAAATAGAAATTTGGTTTAATAAGGAAAACATATTAAATTATTGATAAAACACTTTTATTTAAAAAAAAAAAGATTCTAATACATCAAACTAATAATAAAAAAAAAAACATAAATTAAAATAATGCGAAAAGAAAAGGCAATGTATATTCATTTACAAGTGACATATACATACATATGCAAACACGTGTTCTCCAAAATGCTTCAAATCAGTAGGCAAATATGTAAAATCAGTGTTAATTCAATATACAAATTATCTAATATATATAGAAAATATTTGAAAGAAGTTAAGATTTGTTTATTAAACTTCTGAAAGAAAAATTCTTTACAACATTTTCTAGACAAATTCCAAATCATATGTTCCAAATACAACTAATACTAGCGCGCCCAAGCGGCCAGACTTTCAAACGTAGCGACGCTAGCGCTAAGCGCTAAAGTGTGGTGGGGCCTGGTAAACGTTTGTGATTAAAGTTTTGAACTGTCAAATCGTGTGAGTTAGACCACCCTGTTTACTACGTGAGTCGGTCCCTTCCCTGCTTCTCGTTTATTCTGTATTTGACAATATTTGAATATCATATATATAGAAATCACATGATCATTTCATCGGTAGTCATCGGTTGACTACCCTGCTCTCTAGCGGATAAAAGTGTCAAACTCTCACTGGGGTGGCAATCGTGACGTCACACAATTTCAAATTCTCCCATTGGAGTGCACCCCCCCTGCTTTAGATCTTTTTTTTTTTTTTTTTTTTTTTTTTTTTTTTTTAACATTCACACTTTTTTCTCATTCACTCAGAGTCACACACACATTCACACTGTCTTTTCGGCAACTCAGGCCATATAAGACATTTACGATAACCGTTATGAATATATATTATTTAGGGTCCAGGCATTCTTATTTAAGCCATTTGGTATCCAATTGGCTTAAATAAAATCATCGGACTGCCTGGGGTCCGAACCCGCGACGTTTGGTATACGAGGTTAGCACGCTAACCTCTACGCCATGCCCCGAGGGCATGCTTTAGATCTAGCGCCAGGTGTCTCCGACCGTTAATAGAGGCGCTGCAAGCAGCAGCCGTAAGCCCTTTGTTTCCATGTTTGATTCTTTTACTACGTGAGTCGGTCCCTTCCCTGCTTCTCGTTTATTCTGTTCCTGCCTGAGTGCTATTCAGTCAACAGAGCTAGAGATTTCCCCCGATCATCTCTCGAACACGTGATTTTGTTTGTCGACGTTTCAACTAAAAGTGAGTACGAATTATCATTTTATTCATGTGTATAGGGAGTACTAAAATTAATGCACACACGTTAATTAATTATAAATCAATTTCCACTCCATTTCTTTTGTATTTAAAAAGGATAACGCCCTAAGGACACCAGCCATTTTCTTTTTGCCACCGATATTCTTTTTATTTTACGAAAATTAAAACACTCGGTCACATGTTTCATCATATTATGAATTATTATAAACATTTGATACATATTTCAATAGTAATACAAAATTTTGAATTTCAAAATCAAATGTTTAGCTATACCAATAAATAATATATTGGAAAATATAAGCTTGGCTTTTTAAATGTAATTAGCTCGGAGCTCTAGAATACGGCCAATGATTTTTTACTATGATAGTAAACTTTTTGATATTTCTTTATATAATTAGATATTACTTCATGTACCCGAAAAAAGATATAAGGGTGTGCCGCCACGGATCCACGTGGTTCAACTCCCGGCGGCACACCCTTATATCTTTTTTCGGGTACATGAAGTAATATCTAATTATATAAATCTCCGTTTCGCGGCTTACCTACGCGATGTATATAATATCTTAAATATTATATATAGTTTTTACTTTCTCTTACCTCTATATATATGTTAATATATATAGAGAGAGAAAGTATTGGTTTCATGTCAAAAATTCGATGTCGAGATTTTGATGGATCTTCACGTTTTGAGGTCCCCTGAATCCAAAAAAGTGGTTTTCGCGACATGGTCTGTCTGTCTGTGTGTCTGTCTGTGTGTCTGTCTGTGAACAAAATATCTCAAGAACGAAAAGAGCTACGAAGTTGAAATTTTATATTTAAGTTAGGCACCCCCCTGGGACCTGACACGAAGCTTTTCAACAAAATTGGCCAAAAAGTACTAGTACTTTACTGATGCAATTTTTCAGTTTTTTTCGATTTTCTCAAAATTTGCTCCAACGATTTTTTTTTAAATTCAAAAATCAATTATTTTTTAGATTCCTTATAAAATGTATATTCTCATTTTGTCATTGAAATCTTCTGAAGACCACTTTACTCTTGTACTCCATAGAAAAGATAGGAGAAATGGTTGCCATGGTAACAAAATATAAATATTTTCCCATACTTATAAATTTTACATCTTGAATTCAATTGTACCCTACTGTCGGAAACTAAATACATGTCGACACAAAAAATCTGGTGTGACAAGCACAGAACACAACTTTCGATTACCGAAGGTAAGAGAAAGTTGTGTGCTGTGCGCCAGTCACGCCAGATTTTTTATTTATAATATTTCTTTCTTTATTAGTCCAAATAAGAGCTCGGAAAGCCATTTTGGACCAAATATCTCTAAAAATAACGGACATTTAGAGGAAATATGAAGATCTATAAAAAAAAAAAAAAAAAAAAGAAAAAATTAAAACAACTAGGAAGCTTTTTCGGCTTAGGCTCGGTTAGTTTCGGTCCAAAATCGCAATAGTAATTTCTTCTATTTTTTGTTATTTTTAGAGATATTTGGTCCAAAATGGCTTTCCGCACTCTAATTTAGGCTAATAAAGAAAGAAATGTTAAAAATTTTACTATCATAGTAAAAAAAATCATTGGCCGTATTCTAGACTCGCGCTGAAGAAAATTCAAGTTGGAAATTTCGTTCGATTTTTTTTTATTTTTCAATAAAATATTCAAACTATTAATTCTTAATGACAAATATTTTGTAACAAATTGTTTTCTTTGCCCAGTGACGTCATTTCAGTTTTTGCTCATGTCCCCCCCCTCCAAATGACGATCCTTTCTTTGCTCAAAAATCTTTTTCAAATTTAAGCCCTCAAAGGACTGCAAATATTTCTAAGGGACAAAAAGACAAAGAAAACGAACAGGCCAAAGTCTAATAGGAATTTTTTCTACATTAGTCAAATTTACTATCTGGTCGTTTTTCAAATCTTCTTTTAAAATAAAATAAAAGAACATTTGAATTTATTTATTTTTTTATTCTCGTTAGACTTTGTGCCCGTTGAGTCGTTCCCGATCCAGTTTATATTTCATTAAATGTATTTTTCAGATTTCTTCGAAATGCCTTCGCCAAGTTCTTTTCAAGAGTTCGTCAAGAGGGGCTTCAAGAGGAATCTAATTCTATTTCTCTCTTCTGATCGTTCAAGCAATTCTGTAGACTATTTTGATTTCCAAAAAAAATATGTGCAAAGCCTCCCGATTATTATTGTAGACGAATGCATGAACAATTTGATATTGCATTTTAGTGAACGAGAGAAGCCAGATTTGATGTTAGAAACAATTCGTTTGATGCTCTCTGAAAGGACAAAAATATTATGCCTCTATCCATTTTATCATTCGGTATCTAATCGAAATGAAGAATATTTTATTAAAGTCATGGAATTAATAGAAATCAAAAAGCCAAATTTAATGCATTTGGAATTGTGTTGGAATTTTCTACATTTTTGTAAAACAGAAAAAATTTTCCCTTTGACTCCATCTTTAAAATCTTTAACATTAAAATCTTTTTTTACCGATGTTAATTTATTCGAAAAAATTTTAAAATTTTATCCGCAATTAGAGAATTTGGAATGGATAACAGAATTATTATTTTTAATTGATTTCCGACTTAATTGCCCAAAACACAAATCACTTCGTGCTTTGAGAATCTTCAGTAGTTCGTATAATTATCATTACGATAAACCAGATTCACCTAATGAAATTTTTGATAAATTTCCGAATTTAGAAATTTTTCAAACGAATAGTTATAATTTATATTTAATTTTCTCTAAGCGAATTCCAAGAAGCTTTAAAGAAATTAGACACGAAACAAGTTTAACATGCCTTCAAAACCTGTATGCAGTCTTTCCTGAAACTCCCACAATTCCTTTGTATTCTCCTGTTCCTGAGGCTATAGAATTTGTTCCAAATTTCCTACAACTGAAACACCTTTATTTAAGAGGTCCCTCCATTGACGTGATGTCTGTTCTTTTAAAGTGTGGCTCCCAATTGGAGACTTTGGTATTTAGTAGAACAGATGAGATCCACTTGAGCAGCGTTTTAATGCTATGTCCAAATTTAAAATACCTCGATCTTCGCTTTGTCAAGGATGTAATAACTAGCGATGTTGTGGCTCATTCGAAACTTAGATACTTGAGAATTGGCCGACCAATTTATAACATAATAGACGTTTTAAAAGGACTAAGTTGTCTTGAAATCGTTCAAATTAATGAATGGCCAACATACTCCAACAACGACCCCGAGGAATTAATCTGTGCATTTAAAAAAATTAAAATTCTACATATTTATATTGAATGTAATTTCACTCAAAACTGCATAGAGCAGATCATCAGAAGATGCCATAATTTACAAGAACTCATATTGCCTTTAGATAATATCGATGAACTTCAGACATTTGTTCAAAATAATAATTATAGTTTAAAGTTATCAAATGGAAAAGCTTATTATACTAATTATACTATAAATATATATGTTAGTTATTATGATTCAATGAATTATTGATAAAGAAAATTTTATGCCCAGTTGCACCAACTAGTCTCAGATCTTGACTTGGTCAAGTCCGTCTTGAACTCAAGTCTCAGCTTGAGATTTAAAACGTTGCACACTGAAAAAAAAAACCTTGTAAATTCAATGGAAATCCCTTCAATTCATTCCGAAACCGTAATGAAAATGCGTCAATGAGGTTTCTCGTCAATTCAATGGGATACCTTGTTAAAACGAAATTGAAGGTGCATCTTATAATTTCAAAAGGTTTTCCTGTTGAAAAAAACTGACAAGATTTCCTTTAAATTTAAAAGGAAATTTTGTTAAAACGAAGTTGACCGTATTTACCATAAATTTTAAAGGAATTTTTGTTGAAACGAAATTGACAGGATTTCCTGTAAATTTTAAAGGAAATTTTGTTGAAACCAAATTGACAGGATTTCCTTAATTTTTAAAGGATATTTTGTCAAAACTAAATTTACTGGATTTCTTGTAATTTTAAAATGATTTTTCATTTAATTTTAAATTGAATTTATTTCAATCTGCTACAGCTACACTCGACGGAACACAGGTTTTTGGCGTGTTGATTAATTTAAGAGATTTTTTAATTATTTATTTTAAATATATTTTTAATTTTTCTCAGGTCAAAGATATGCATTATTGTTTTACGAATGACATGAGAAAAATCAAACATATATTTAAAAAATAATTAAAAAATTTTTTAATTAATCAACACGCCAAAAACCTGTGTTCCGACGAGCTGTGGCAGATTGAAATAAATTCAAGTTACAATGATTTTTTTGTCAAAAACAATTTGACAGGATTTCTTATAATTTTAAAAGGATTCTTTGTATAAAGGAAATTATGTAAAAAAATCAAATTTACAAAATTATAACAAAAAAATGTTTTTTTATTTTACGAGTTAATTACAAAAAAATTACAATTCAGTTGTAATGTACACCAAACTTATATAAATAAATACTTTTGAAATGAATTATCAAGATGTCTTATTTTATAAATAGGCCTATTAATAAGTTTTGAAACATATTAAAATATCAAAAATATGTATTTATTTTTAGATAATATGAAAAAAAAACAATAGAAATGTCATTTTCAGAACCATAGGATGAATTGTTCATTTGTAGATGCTGAATCTTCGATTTTGTATTCTGAAAAAAAAAAAGTTTGTTTTTTAATTCTACCAAAATTTGTTTATATTCTTAATTTTTAACTTGTTGAGGTCGGCCTGACCAAGAGAGCCAGAAGCCCTCTAATTGTATTCGGTTCTTTTGTCTTGAAAATAAGGAATTTTATCTGAAAGAACCCTTTTCCCACTAATGTCAATGGCCGAAAGCCTAAAACGTATGCAAGAGTTTTTTATTCAAAAAAAATAAATTGTATAAACAGTAGATAATATTTTGAAACATTTTACATTTTGTTTTATAACATTATATTTACCTTTTAATGTATGAAACAGACCTTCTAAATCCCACTCAATTAGAATGTGATATAATTTTAAATAGTCTTCATTGAAGTCCTGCAAGTCAAGAACAAAATTTATTATAAATAATATATTAAAAGAAAATCATAATATATTTTGTAGACGTACCTTGGTTTTTTGCCATAATATGTAATAAAAAAACAGGACACAATGAAAATTTTGTTAGACGTGCCGTGAATAAAAAAAAAAAGTACAAATATTTTTCAAAATTAAAAAGTATATATGATAGAAGATATCAACTCGGATTTCAAATATTCAAAGAATGAATCTGGAAAAGAAATGTAGCCTAGTCAACTCAAGCTAGTCATACTGTCTGCTAAGAGAGAATGACGAGCTTTGAGTTAGAGAGGAAGCAATGGGTAGGTAGGTAGGTATGGAGGGAGTTGCCTTTTTCTCAGGTAAAATAAGAATTTAAAGGTTTTTACTGTCAAATTTAAAGGAAACCTTGTCAATTTTACAGGATTTCTTTTTGAATTAGAACTCGATGAAATTTCCTGTAAAAATAAAAGGAAATTTTTTCATTTTTACTTTCTCTTACCTATGTATATATGTAATCTTTATATATAAAATTCTTCTGTACGTGTGTATGTGACTGAACTCCTCCTAAACGACTGAACCAATTATGATGAAATTTTCTGTGTATGTTTGTGAGAGTCCCGGACAGGTTATGTTTCACAAATAACAATAAGTTAATGAGTAATTAACCGTTAAAATAAGAAAAAAATAAAAATTAGGAGAAAGGGTTGCCATGGTAACAAAATATAAATATTTACCCATGTTTACGATTTTTTTTATTTATTTACATTTTGAATTCTAAAATATCGGTGTAAATTTTTTGTCTGTGTACCGGGAGAGTCTCGGAAAGGATATGATTCACAAAAAATCTTAAGTTCATGAATAATTAACCGTTAAAATAATCTCTATATATAAAAATGAAAAGGGAAAATGTTTGTACCGGTATGTATATAAGTAGGCGAGCAAGGGGGTCCAGGGGGCGCAGCCCCGGCTAGACGAAAGCCCCGCCGAAGGCGGGGCTTTGCGTCTAGTATATATATATAGAGAGAAAGTATTGGTTTCATGTCAAAAATTCGATGTCGAGATTTTGATGGATCTTCACGTTTTGAGGTCCCCTGAATCCAAAAAAGTGGTTTTCGCGACATGGTCTGTCTGTGTGTGGGTGGGTGGGTGGGTGTGTGTGTGTGTGTGTTCAATTTAAAGCATGAAGGAATTGAGCTATGAGGTTGAAATTTTATATTTAAGTTAAACACCCCCCGGGACCGGAAAAATAAGCTTTTAATCAAAATCGGCCAAAGAGTACTAGTACTTTACTGATGTACTTTTTCAGTTTTTTTCGATTTTCTCAAAATTTGCTCCAACGATTTTTTTTTAAATTCAAAAATCAATTATTTTTTAGATTCTCTATAAAATGTATATTCTCATTTTGTGATTGAAATCTTCTGAAGACCACTTTACTCTTGTGCTTCATAGGAAAGATAGGAGAAATGGTTGCCATGGTATCAAAATATAAATATTTTCCCATACTTATAAATTTTACATCTTGAATTCAATTGTACCCTACTGTCGGAAACTAAATACATGTCGACACAAAAAATCTGGTGTGACAAGCACAGTACACAACTTTCGATTACCGAAGGTAAGAGAAAGTTGTGTGCTGTGCGCCAGTCACACCAGATTTTTACGGTATGAGTTTGTCATATAGAACTTGAGGCGATTTCTTGTAAAAATGAAAGGAAAATTTGTTAATTTTATGGGAAGGTTTGTTGAAAATTTTTAAAGGGATTTCACTTTAAATTTACAAGGTCGGTTTTTTTTCAGTGTATGTTGTTACCTTGAGGGAGGTTTAATAGGTCATCTCAAGTTGCTCTATCTTTAATGCCCAGTTGCACCAACTAGTCTCAGATCTTGACTTGGTCAAGTCCATCTTGAACTCAAGTCTCAGCTTGAGATTTAAAACGTTGCACCAATAAATCTTCAAATGATCTTACCCAAGCTGCCTTTAAGAAAAAACAACATCTGGCAACCTCGCATTTTTGTTACAAATTAGCCACTAGGCGGCACTGCAGGACAACAAAAAACATATTTGCTAACCAAAATCTGACCAAAATAAAAAATAAATAAATAAATAATCAGCTTTATCTGTTTTGTCAAATTCTGTCAACAAAAAAATATTAACAAATTTTAATAAGTGAAGTATTTCTAGGTCCTCCCTCATTGGGGAATAAAAAAAGAGAAAAATTTTCATAATATATTTTTCTAGACAAACTATTGAATGAAATGGTACAAAAAAACACAAACAAATTGTAAGTTAATCTACAGTATTTTTTTTTTAATTTAAAATAAATAAATTTACTTACTTTTTGTTTGACGTTTTTTTGCCACTTCAATTCAATCAACTTTTAAATCTATTATTTTTAATATCTATTTAAAATATTTAATATAATATATTATATTTTTAATAATGGGTTTATTTAATTAATAAACAAATTAATAATTTAATTTAGGCTAATATTTTAATTTAATTTAATATATTAATAAATTTAACAATAAAAATATATTTAATATATTTATTTAAAATCATAGTGAATTTTGATAGATATATTTTGAAAATACGAGGTTATGTTCAAAACCTTCTCTGTCAATTATAACATTATGCAAACATCAAAATCTTCACCTCCGATCAGCTCCATCCACATCAATATTCACGTTTTCTATTAATATCTTGAAGTCAGGGCCGCAGACAGGGGGGCAGATATAGATATAGATATATATAATATAAATATACCTGATAAATTTTTAAAAAATTCTTGACAGGCAGTATGAAAATATAATTTTTTTTTTAAATAATAACAATAAGATTGATTAATTAAAAAAAAAAATATATATATTCTAAGGGATTATATAGATAGTTGAATAGATAAAATGTCACAATTCTCCTTTTAGGTTACGAATTCAGGCTGAGAGGGACTTAAGTCGCCAAATTTGACTACTTGAGATGTAAGCTCAAAATCAGGACTTAACTTCGTATTAAATGTTGGTGCAACACTCTAAGTTCAAATGTAAGATGTAAGGCGATCTTGAGACTTGAGATATGTTGGTGCAACTGGGCATAAATCTCATTTAACCCATTAAGTCCCAGTGATCTCATATGAGATCACAAGGTATATAATTTTTACTTTCTCTTATCTCTATATATATGTAATATATAGGCTATATATAGAGAGAAAGTATTGGATTCATGTCAAAAATTCGATGTCGAGATTTTGATGGATCTTCACGTTTTGATATCCCCTGAATCCAAAAAAGTGGTTTTCGCGACATGGTCTGTCTGTCTGTGGGTGGGTGGGTGGGTGTGTGTGTGGGTGTGAACAAAATATCTCAAGAACGAAAAGAGCTAGGAGGTTGAAATTTTATATTTAAGTTAGGCACCCCCATGGGACGTGACACGAAGCTTTTGGACAAAATCGACCAAAGAGTACTAGCACTTTACTGATGCACTTTTTCAGTTTTTTTCGATTTTCTCCAACGATTTTTTTTAAAATTCAAAAATCAATTATTTTTTAGATTCTCTTTAAAATGTATATTCTCATTTTGCAATTGAAATCTTCTGAAGACGACTTTACTCTTGTACTTCATAGAAAGAAATAGGAGAAATGGTTGCCATGGTAACAAAATATAAATATTTTCACATATAAATTTTACTTATCTTGAAATTCGAATGTACCTTACTGTCGGAAACTAAATACATGTCGACACCCAAAATCTGGTGTGACAACCGGTACCTTCGGTAATCGAAAGTTGTGTGCTGTGCGCCAGTCACACCAGATTTTTTTTTAATTAAAGCTATTTAAAATATCTACAACTTATAGAAGCTCTTTTTTTGATTTTCGAAAAAATAAAATTTTTTTTTAGATTAATCGCATTAAATAAAAGATATTTTAAAAAAAATTCGCTCTATATCTTATAGATAATTAAATTAGTAATCATTGTGTTAAATAAAAATATAATAAAAAAAAAACTTTAAAAAAAAATGCTTTTATTTAAATTGAACTAAAAAGAGAAAAATAATTTAATTTAATTGTTCTTGTTAAAATTGTTTAATATTAATGACTTAAAATAAAAGCGTGGTGCGCTCATTTATATTCGTAGCTTAAGGGAAGCCTCGGAATCACTTTGAAGCGCCCCACGCTTTTATTTTAAGTCATAAATATTCAACAATTTTAACAAGAACAATTAAATTAAATTATTTTTCTCTTTTTAGTTCAATTTAAATAAAAGCATTTTTTTAAAAGTTTTTTTTTATTATATTTTTATTTTAAACTTTTTAGTCTTTTTGATAAAATAGATAGAGTATTAAATAAAAAAAAGGCGGGAAGCCGAAGGCATAAAATAAAGTACCACATTAGTTTAGTCTATTTTGATAAAAAGCTTCAGGCAATTGTTGTCATCAAAAATTACCCTTAAATATCAAATTGCACACCTCTAGCTCACTGGGAAGTCTTCAAAATAGATTAATTCGTGTAGGGTTTCAAATAAAGTACCACATTAGTTTGGACTATTTTGATATAAATATCCACATCATTGTTGTCACCAAAAATGACACTTAAGTAATAAATTTCACGCCTCTAGCTCATCGGGAAGTCTTTTGAAAATAGATTTGTTTGCGTGAGGTTTCAAATAAAGTACCACATTAATTTGGCCTATTTTGGTGAAAATTTTTTTACAAGGGTGTCCCTAAAAATGAGCCTTAAATATCAAATTTCACACCTCTAGCTCATCGGGAAGTGCCCTAAGCAAAGATTCAAAGTTGGTGACCTTGAAAGAGTAAGTTAAATAAAAGCATTTAAAAATAATTAATTTTCCACCCTTAATTAATTATCTGGAATCTTTCAAATGAAATGGAATAAATCCCTTGTATCCCTATGGGAAAAACTAACGCCATCTCTTGCCGCTTAGAGTAACTAGGTAGTGAGTCGTGTTCTAACGGCTTTTCGAGACGCGCACCTTAACCAAGTCCAGGGGGGAGATTGAATAAAAAGAAAAATCTTTATCTATTCTATTTTACATTTTAAAAAGAAGTCGTCCCCGGTTTCAATTTAGAATTTTATAGTCCTAGGATATTTGCGCTCTAGTGACCTCAGTTGGGATCTTCTGGGATACATACCGTAGACACAAATGGTGTCTTGGAATATTAATGGAAGTTTAATGATTGTAAAGCAGAGGAGAACATGTGTGTGTGTGTGTTGTGTGTGTGTGTGTGTGTGTGTGTAGTAATAGAACTCGATTTAATGGATTGAGATCAAATGAAAACTAAACAAATTGAATTCTGGTGTAAACCGAGTAAGCAGCAGAGTAATGCCTCTGCGCCTCTTCATTTCATTGCTTTATTAGAGCATATTATGTTTGCTTAAGGAGTATAGCTATAGTATTTATTAATAGACAGAAATAACTTGCAATATGTGAATTCAAACTTTGTATAATCATTTTTAATTTCTCTTACCTATTTGTTTATCTTTACATATAGAGAGAGAAAATATTGAATTCATGTCAAAAATTCGATGTCGAGATTTTGATCGATTAGATATACACGTTTTAAGGACCACTCAATTCAAAAAATAGTCTGTGTGTCTGTGAACAAAATATCTCTAGAACGAAAAGAGCTACGAGGCTGAAATTTTATATTTAAGTTAGGCACCCCCCATGGGACGCGACACGAAGCTTTTGAACAAAATCGACCAAAAAGTACTAGTACTTTACTGATGCACTTTTTCAGTTTTTTTCGATTTTCTCAAAATTTACTCCAACGATTTTGATTAAAATTCAAAAATCAATTATTTTTTAGATGCTCTTTAAAATGAATATTCTCATTTTGCTTTCAAAATTGTTTGAAGACCACTTTACTCTTGTATTTCATAAGAAAGATAGGAGAAATGGTTGCTACGGTAACAAAATATAAATATTTTCCCATGTTTATAAATTTTACATCTTGAATTCTAATATATCGGCCAAATAGCTTAAATATGAACGCCTGTACCCCCAATTGATATATTTACAAATAACGGGTATCGTTTAAAGTCTTAAATGGCCTAAGTTGCTGAAAAGACTGTGTGAATGGGAAAAAAGCGTGAGTGTTTTTTAATAAAAAAAAAAAAAAAAAAAAAAAAATACTAAATATATCTCGGCATAAAAAAATCTGGTGTGACAAACACCAGGCATTTCTATTTAAGACATTTGGTATCCAAATGGCTTAAATAAAACCATCGGACTTCCTGGGGGTCCGAACCCGCGACGTTCGGTATAGAATGTAGGCACACTACCAACTAGACCAAGCCCGAGAGCGATCTACGAAAATGAAATTGTATATTTAATTGACCCATGAGCAGAGTTGGCAAGTAATTTACAGGATAGTAAAATGCACGGTTATTTATTTAATAGTAAATAAGTCGTTGTAAAGCAGAGAGAAAATCCTCGAGGAAAACCCTATCCGTGTATGTCCGGTGTTTCCGTAGAGGAAATCTTCAGATCAGATGACCAAATGAGGAATTATGGACAAGTCAGCGATACAAAATGGAATTTTCGATAGAATCAGAAGATGAAAATTGAAAACATGAAGAAATTTCAAATAATTTTTCGGGGTTTAAATAAATAACCGAAAAAGATCTTAAGGGGCCTCGGGAATGAAGGTGTTACTCAGGTTTTTCCCGCTAAGATGGCGTTGTGTGTCATAAAAAGTATGCCCAAAAAATCAAGTAATTCAAAAATTTGCCAAGAGATGTCAGAATGGTAGCTAATAATATTTAATGCATTTGGTTGATTTTCATTGATCTTTTAACAATAAATACTTTATAAATGTTATTATATATTATGTATCTTTTATAAAAGCATAAAAATATATAAATATACATAGGCCATTAGGGAATCGGCTGTTAAACTAGCCTACCATCTATTGCAAGAGGGTAATGTTTAAGGCGTATCAAGGCATTAGGAGTTGGGAGGAGATAACAAGTAGATTTCGCGATCCAAATTATTATAGTAGGGTTGATCATAGGAAGAAAATTCAGAAGCCAAGATTCTTGAAGAATGTAGGATTGCATTCGTTGGTAGGATCAATTGATTTGTGGAACGGTTTGTCTGTCAATCCTTGGGATTATAGTCCTCTGCCCCCTATGATTAAATCTATAATAAATTTTGTCAAGTCCGAATGTGCTAGTTGTGTGAAATTTTTATTTAGTTCTTGATCGCAGAGAATAGTTGAGGTAGAGAGGTCATACCATCCTTGTTAAGGTTTTCCTTAACAGCTTAAGGCGAATGTCGGGATGGCTAATGCGACGTTTACTCCTAGTCTCGTGGCTTGCGTGAATTTTTTGATAATTGTTTTTTTTTTTTTTCTTTCGATGGAAATGCATGAACATGTTGATTGTTAATGGGCATGCATTTCTATTTATTTATTTATTTTATTTTATTTATTTTTTTTTCTTTTTTCCTTTTGTTTTGTTTTGTTTTATTTGTTATTGTATTTAAATTTGTATTGTGTTTGTTGGACCTAGCCACCGAGGACTGGTGCCTCTAAGCGGGTCGTAATAAATTTATTTATTTATTTATTTATTTGAATGCTGAACTAATTTGACATTTGATTTTTAAATAAATCATCTAAGCTTATTTTAAAAATTTCTTAATTAATATGTGATTAATAATAACAATAAATTCATTTTTAAATTTAAAAAAAATTAAAGATTATTGGGACAGATTGTTTTTTTGTATTTGCTTGATAACAAAAATATTAATTACGATAATTTTTCAATAAGTCATTTAAAAAATTATAGCTCGATGTCCCAATAATCTCTTCTGAATTTAATTCATTAAAAAAAAAACTGCATTGAAAAATTCCTTATAATAGTCTAGTTTTTTTAAAGTGCGTTTAGACATCGCTCCTGAACCCCCTTAAAACAAATAAATTTATATTATGAATAAAAGAAAATGGTGCAAAGTGAAATAAAAAAAAAAATCTTTTAGGCAAATAATTTACTAGTTATTTTATTTTTATATTTTGTTCAGTAGGTTAGTTACGTTATTACCTCTCTCTCTCTCTCTCTCTCTCTCTCTCTCGCCCTCTTTTCTAAAGGGAGGGTCAAAATGACCCCGGGGGTAATTTATCGAGCGGACAAAAGGCTCGATATATATTCCGCGAGGCGCATTCAAATGATAGTCCTCTCCCTTCCACCCTCTATTTGCACCCCCCTCCCCTCCTAAGGACAGACAGACAGACATCCTTGTGCAAAATAATAGCCCTTTGGGAGAAGAGCAGGGCGGAGAGAGAGATAAGCCAGTATTAAAGACCAGGCCCAGAGGCCCTTCAACAATAAAAAGCATATGTTAATGATCAAAAGGGAGGAGAGAAAAAAAAAACTATCAATATTTTCTCATTCTGAATTTTTTTATCATTAATTTAATATATAAAATTATGAAAAATTAAAAGAATATTTATTTTGGGATAAAATTTATTCAATAATAATTAATTAAAATTTTATATTCCCCCTCCCCCTCCCCGGAATATATATTATTTGATTAAAATTAAATTGTAATTGTCCGGTTTGTTTTGATTTCTCTTTATTGTTGCAAGATCCTAGTGACCGTGATTATTAGTAAACAAACATTTTGTTTTGTTTTTTTTCTCTCTTGAATATTTTTCTTTTTATCGTTTTAATTATATTGTTTATTATATTTTAGTCTTTATATTGTGCATTAATGTATTAAAAAAACTATTATTTATGAAAACTAATGAATCTCTTTGGTAGGGTTTGACAAAACTTCTATCGTCAAAAGCGTCAACATCGTAAGATTCCGCGCTCTTTTTTAGGTTAATAAAGAGAAAGGAATCCGAAAAAGTCTTTTATATTATTATATTTGGCGAATTTAGTAATAAGAAAAACGAAGAATTGAAACGATCATTAATACAGGTATGTATTGTTTTCAACATAACCTTAAAAAATCCTTTATCAAACAAATTTAGGGCCTAATAGCCATGAAAGACATAAAATGAAAAAAAATAATAAAGGTGTGAATCTCTACAAATAATAAATATATACATGTTTTAATAAAAATCTGTGCCAAAAAATTTAAGGCTAATCTTTACTATAAAGTTCACTCCCACCAGAGAGCGCTGACGTGCTTTACTCACGATTCTCTCGTTCTCCACTTTGTGATTCGTTCTTTGAATTTAATTTTAAAATCGCCTTGATAATATTCAACATATAACATATACCTGAGGCAAAAATAAACAAAATACAGAAAAAAAAATAAAAATATTCAACATAACATGCTTTGGAAAAAAAATTGTTTATAATTAGAGAAGGAGGCCGAGAGGGTGGATGATATTTTGAAGAACTTGCAGGGATCCCTTGTCCGAGAGCCGCCGGAGGCGGCTCGAGACCTTCGGTAATTTAAGGTCGGTTAGATTAAAAAAAAGTTCATCAAGAATATTAAAAAAAAAAAAAAAAAAAAAAAACATGCATCTTAAAGAAAAGAACGAAAGAATCATGAACGAAGAGCTAATTTCAAAAAAAGAACTAGTCAGATGTAAGCCAGCGCTCTCTGGTGGGAGCGAACTTTATAGTAAAGATTAACCAAATTTAATATTGGGAATTATACAAAAAGACCTTTATTATTAGAGAACTCTAGTCATGAAGATAATTAGTTTTTTGAGTCATCCATAAATTATCATTTAACTTTATAAAAACAATTTGGTGTGATAAAGAGCACATTGTAAGTAAGAGTATCTGTCTTTATTCCTCGTTCTCTTTGCGAAAAAAAAAAGACTTGCTAACCCTCTTAGCTAGAAAGAATTTAAGAGCAAGATAGGGGTGTGAGAGGAGGGAGGGAGAAGTAAATTAAAGTCAACATGTTTGTTTAGTTAAATTTATACAAAGCAAATATTTTGCGAGGTAATCCTTCCTATCTAGTTTTGGGTGTTTCGGGGGTCCAATCCTACAATGGCTTTAGTCAACTTAGTTTAGATGCAAATATGTGTTGCTTCTCTCTCTCTGGATCTGGAGCCTTTGAAATTCCTTCAAGATTTACCAACGGGGGGATTTTAAAACTTATTTGAATTAATATTTAAAAGAATTTTTTTAAAGTGGAACTTTTATTTGATCGCCTCAAATTTTTTCGTTCCTCTATCAGCATGTCGCGTTCAAAGGCCGTGAGGCTACAAGTTATGACGTCACAAGCCGTGTCAAGAAAGTTGAAATTTAATATATATGACCAATTATAAAAAAATAATTGTGAGATTTAATTATTCAATTTTTAAATTGATAAAATATAATTTTTAAAATAATTTAAAATGATTTAAATCTTCAATTACTAAATAAATATTGTTCTCAGTTTTTAACATGCGTCTATTGATTTCCCATTTTCCAATTATTAAGTTAAGTTTAAAAACGCGATTTTATTACCCTTAATTGAATAATTTTCTGAAAATTTTCAGTCAAACGCCTACGATCCGAAAAAAAAAGTTTCACTTGCATCGTGGTTTCATAGAACCACACAATGTTATTTTTCTTCTCTCTTCTTTAATTCAATTCACTAGTTACTGAGATAACTAATATTATAAGAAAGAAAACCATCCAGTGTTTTTTATTAAATTTATAAGCATCGTTAATACAAATTTCTTAAAATCAGCTCACTAGTTGCTGAGCTAGGTCAACAAACTATAAAATAAATCATTAATTATTTCACAAATATATATTAATCAAAATTTAGATAATTTTATTAATCTGATTAAAATTAATTTAATTTGATTAAATTTTTAATCAAATTAATTTAATCAGATCAGAAATCTGATTTGTTTACATTAGTTAAGCCTAGAGCGGCAACAAATTCAGGGGGCAGCAGATTGGCAATTTATTTAAAAGGTGAAATGAACTACGGGTATTGCAGACGTTAATAATATTTAACAAAGCTGTGAGTGTGAAAAGAACCGAGATGTTTTTTTTTTTTTTTAACATTCACACTTTTTTCTCATTCACACTCAAACTCACACACTCATTCACACTGTCTATTCGGCAACTTAGGCCATATGGACCCTGTTATGCAATGGTGTGTCAAAGACCAAACATCGAGTTTTGAGAAAATCAACATTAAAGTTTTTCTGATTTAAATTGTTTTGATTAGATTATATATCATTTTTTTGTCAATTGTGCAAGTAAATACTGTAATTATAGCAGATATTCATAAATTATCTCTGAAAATACGACTAATTTAGAGAAAAACAATAAAATATAAAAAATCATTTTTGCAAAATTCTCTAAGTCCAATTTGCAATTTGCAAAAATGCTTCAAAGTCTCTTGACACATGATTGCAAATTAATCCATGCACTATTTATATTAATAAAATAATTTTAGGTTATAATTCAAAAATTAAAACGAAGATTTTATTAAAGTTCTTTTATGGTTATATTTAATACTAATAGCATAGAAACTTTTTATCAAAATTACATTAATAAATTTTAAATAGTTTTAAAATTAAATACAAAGTTTTAACAAAATTTTCTCATCAATTAATTCCTGAATGGAAGTGAACATGGCAACAGTAAATCAAATTTACAATTTTAAACGAAACTTTTAGTTAGTCCAGTAAATTAACAATTGAAAACTCAAACAGTAGATTTATTCTTGGACAGTAGAAGGTGTTGATTAAATGAAGACAAAACAATTTTTCAAAAATTATCTTGATTTATTTTTCAGAGTATTATGGCTTGGCTGACAAGCATGCGCAATTAGACTTGTTTCGGCAACACTGCCATCTTCAGAGCCATGAACTGCAACAAGAATACAGTTATAACACTTATTTTTCTATTACAATAAATCAACATGTTAAGATTTTTCTTTTTCCCGGTCTTATACATACTTATTTTATAAATCTTAAACAACATTCTTAAATATATATATAAATATAATATTTTTTTTGTTAATTTTAGTTTACCTCTTGACTAAAATGCAGAACACGTACATAATGAATCGCCAAATCATACGGAATTCGTTTTAAATTATAAAAAATATCTTCATAAATCTGTAAGATTATCGTCAATTTTTAAAATTATTTAAAACATATAAACATTTCAGTTCCAATTTTACTGTTACCTTTTTAATAATTATCAGATTGAAAATTACAAATCTAAATTATTTTCACTATTCTAAGTCGTTACTTATTATTAAGTAAAATTGGAACTGAAATGTTTATATGTTTTATAATAATTTTTAAAATTGACGATAATCTTACAGATTTATGAAGATATTTTTTATAATTTAAAACGAATTCCGTATGATTTGGCGATTCATTATGTACGTGTTCTACATTTTAGTCAAGAGGTAAACTAAAATTAACAAAAAAAATATTATATTTATATATATATTTAAGAATGTTGTTTAAGATTTATAAAATAAGTATGTATAAGACCGGGAAAAAGAAAAATCTTAACATGTTGATTTATTGTAATAGAAAAATAAGTGTTATAACTGTATTCTTGTTGCAGTTCATGGCTCTGAAGATGGCAGTGTTGCCGAAACAAGTCTAATTGCGCATGCTTGTCAGCCAAGCCATAATACTCTGAAAAATAAATCAAGATAATTTTTGAAAAATTGTTTTGTCTTCATTTAATCAACACCTTCTACTGTCCAAGAATAAATCTACTATTTGAGTTTTCAATTAGTAAATCAAAGTTATAATAATGAAATTGACTTAATATTATTTATTTTGTTGTCTTTTCGAAATCGCTCTGATCCTCATCTTCATTATCAGGAATAATATCAAAAAATTAAATTTTGACATCTACGAATTCATTTCTCATTTTTCAAAAAAAAGGATTTTGGTTTATTTAAGTTTGGGTTGTTAACACTATAAAAAACAACGTGTTAGGAACATAAATCATTATTACAAAATGTAAATCCTGCATTGAAATATTGTAAAAATAATTTTATGCTTTTACATTAAATATAAATTTTTTTAGGACATATTTCATAAAAAATACTATTAATTAAAGCATTTGAAACAATATTCCGTGCTTAACTTAATTTTGAATTTTTTGGTCTTTGACACACCATTGCATAACAGGGTCCATATAAAACATTTACGATAACCGTTATTGATTTAATATACATCCAGGCATTCTTATTTAAGCCATTTGGTATCCAATTGGCTTAAATAAAATGATCGGACTGCCTGGGGTATACGAGGTTAGCACGCTAACCTCTACACCAAGCCCCGAGGGCGAGATGTTTTGAATACTAATATCTCAGCCAAAAACATCGGAGATGCAAAAAGGGGCGCCTCGCATTATTTTTGCCTAGCGTCGAAGTGAAATCAAAAAAATGCGCCTCGCTTTTCTGATTTATATATAAAGGAAATATTTTCACTTAAATAAAACCCCTACAGAATTTTATTTGTTTCATATATCCTCGCTTTTATATAAATCAGAAAAGCGAGGCGCATTTTTTGATTTCACTTCGACGCTAGGCAAAAATAATGCGAGGCGCCCCTTTTTGCATCTCCGATGTTTTTGGCTGAGATTTCACTTCTTTTTGTGAAATATTACATGAAAATATTATTTATTAATTTTTGTTTATTAAATATTAAGTTATCCCATGAATAGATCTTTTAATATGCATTCCAAACAGTAAAAATTAAATACATCGTGTGGTATCTATTCGAAACGATAAACATAGGATTTCACCAAATATTATAAAATTTTAGGTTTTTTATTTTTGTTATGTTGGTAGAATGTAAATACATCGTTTGGTATTCATTCGAAACGATAAACATAGGATTTCACCAAATTTTATAAAATTTTAGGTTTTTTATTTTTGTTATGTTGGTAGAATGTAAATACATCGTTTGGTATTCATTCGAGACGATAAACATAGGATTTCACCAAATTTTATAAAATTTTAGGTTTTTTATTTTTGTTATGTTGGTAGATTGTAAATACTTCGTTTGGTATTCATTCGAAACGATAAACATAGGATTTCACCAAATTTTATAAAATTTTAGGTTTTTTATTTTTGTTATGTTGGTAGAATGTAAATACATCGTTTGGTATTCATTCGAAACGATAAACATAGGATTTCACCAAATTTTATAAAATTTTAGGTTTTTTATTTTTGTTATGTTGGTAGAATGTAAATACATCGTTTGGTATTCATTCGAGACGATAAACATAGGATTTCACCAAATTTTATAAAATTTTAGGTTTTTTATTTTTGTTATGTTGGTAGATTGTAAATACTTCGTTTGGTATTCATTCGAAACGATAAACATAGGATTTCACCAAATTTTATAAAATTTTAGGTTTTTTATTTTTGACATGTTGGTAGAATGTAAATACATCGTTTGGTATTCATTCGAAACGATAAACATAGGATTTCACCAAATTTTATAAAATTTTAGGTTTTTTATTTTTGTTATGTTGGTAGATTGTAAATACTTCGTTTGGTATTCATTCGAAACGATAAACATAGGATTTCACCAAATTTTATAAAATTTTAGGTTTTTTATTTTTGTTATGTTGGTAGCACTCCTTCTTATCACGTTAATCTATTTCTATCTGAATGGATCTATCCTAAAAAATTTTTGTTCCATTAGGGATGAAAATTACTAATAATAATATATTTGTTCCTAGATGACGTCATCGGGGAGCAAAATAGTTAGAATTGTCTTTTCGCCATGTTAAAGATAGGACAAATTTGAAATTTTGAATACCCCTCAAAAAGTCACTTTTGATCCAAAATGAAATTTTATATCAAAGGTATCGGGTTTTTGATAGTATCTATTTGTATTTTAAATTTCATCCTAATCGGTCCAGCAGGGAAACCTGTAGCTTTGTCTAAAAATTTGAAAATTGAAGAAAAGAATGAAAAAAAAAAAGAAAAAAAAAGAAAAAAAAAAAAAAAAAAAAAGGAAAAATAAGAGACTAACTTTTGACCTTCCGAAATCGGCAAAATCTCAACTTTGAGCCTCTGCCATTCTTTTTGGGACTGGAATTTTTTTTTGAATTCGTGCTCAAAATAATCCTTATTTATTCTAGTTTAATATAAAAAAAATTTGGCTCCGATATCTTAAAAACCTTTTGAGATATTCGCCCAGAAAGAGAAAAGTTTCTCAAACAAATTTTTTCACGTCCCTATCTTTTATTAAGGATTTAAAATCATTCTTGATAATATAGTCTAGGGACGACTCGTCCATCTAAATGCAATGGGCCATTGGCATCTATTGGAATATCAACTAAATGGTAGTATTAAGAGTTTCTTTGCTTTCTTTTGCTTTTCACATGCTCGGCGACGAGTCGCTCCCGCGACTCTTGATCTAATTCAAATATATAAATCTCGAAATATTTAACTAAAGTTAATAATATTTTCCATACGAATTTAAGAAAAAGAAAACATCAATGAACTCTATTATCCTTTTGTAATATAAAAATCTGGTGTGACTGGCGCACAGCACACAACTTTCTCTTACCTTCGGTAATCGAAAGTTGTGCACTGTGCTTGTCACACCAGATTTTTCGTGTCGACATGTATTTAGTTTCCGACATTAGGGTACAATTGAATTCAAGATGTAAAATTTATAAGTATGGGAAAATATTTATATTTTGTTACCATGGCAACCATTTCTCCTATCCTTCCCTATGAAATACAAGAGTAAAGTGGTCTTCAGAAGATTTCAATCGCAAAATGAGAATATACATTTTAAAGAGCATCTAAAAAATAATTGATTTTTGAATTTTAAAAAAAATCGTTGGAGCAAATTTTGAGAAAATCGAAAAAAACTGAAAAAGTACATCAGTAAAGTACTAGTACTCTTTGGCCGATTTTGATTAAAAGCTTATTTTTCCGGTCCCGGGGGGTGTTTAACTTAAATATAAAATTTCAACCTCATAGCTCAATTCCTTCATGCTTAAAAGTGAACACAGACACACACACCCACCCACCCACCCACCCACCCACCCACCCACCCACCCACAGACAGACCATGTCGCGAAAACCACTTTTTTGGATTCAGGGGACCTCAAAACGTGAAGATCCATCAAAATCTCGACATCGAATTTTTGACATGAATCCAATACTTTCTCTCTATATATATATTACATATATACATAGGTAAGAGAAAGTAAAAATATAATAAAAAAAAACTTTTTAAAAAAATGCTTTTATTTAAATTGAACTAAAAAGAGAAAAATAATTTAATTGTTCTTGTTAAAATTGTTGAATATTTATGACTTAAAATAAAAGCGTGGGGCGGACATTGATAGGCTTAAGGAATTGTCTATACTTAGTGCCTCGGAATCACTTTGAAGCGCCCCACGCTTTTATTTTAAGTCATAAATATTCAACAATTTTAACAAGAACAATTAAATTATTTTTCTCTTTTTAGTTCAATTTAAATAAAAGCATTTTTTTTAAAAGTTTTTTTTTATTATATTTTTATTTTAAACTTTTTAGTCTTTTTTATTATAGAGTATTAAAAAAATGAAGGCAGGATGCGTGAAATAAAGTACCACATTAGTTTGGTCTAACTCACAATTTGCGTCATCAAAAATGACTCTTAAATATCAAATTTCACATCTCTAGCTCATTGGGAAGTCTTTTGAAATTAGATTAATACGCGAGAGGTTTCAAATAAAGTACCACATTAGTTTGGTCTATTTTGGTAAAACCCGACTCACAATTTGCGTCATCAAAAAGGAACCTTAAATATCAAATTTCACACCTCTAGCTCATCGGGAAGTGACTTAAACAAAGACTCAAAGTTGGTGACCTTGAAAGAGTAAGTTAAATAAAAGCATTTAATTAATTAATAAAACAAATGTATTAAACAAGTATGAACTATAGAGGAAGCGGCAAATGGACTTTAATCTAAAGGCGGCATACACCCGCTCCCGGCAAGGGCGGATCCAGAGGTGTCTGGTGTGACTGCTCACACATCACACTATTTTTTTTTTATTTCGGTAATATAAAGGCGCATTCTCTACTTGTTTGCCAGAATATAAATACAAACCAAATTTTTAAGTATTAATTTTTAAAATTTTACATTAAAAATAGATTTTTTTTTCGAAAAAAAAAGTAGTATTTTTTTCAAATCTCGGGGGAAGGGGTTAATTACCCCCTTTACCCCCCCCCCTTCCTTGAATTCGCCCTTAGCTCCCGGGCAGTTAAAATAAACTTTTGAAATAATTAAATTCTCATTTTGTTCTTAAAATTGTGTGAAGACTTTACTTTTGTACTTCATAGTAAATATAAATACTCGTATTTATTAATTTTATATCTTGAATTTTAATATATGGGCGGAAACTAAATATACGTCGACTTGAAAAATCTGGCGTGACAAGCACAGAACACAACTTTCGATTTCCGAAGGTAAGAGACCAGTGCGACCAGTCACACCATTTTATTTGTTTAAAGTCTTTTTCGGCATCTGAGGCTACTTAGACCCCTTGTCTATTTATTTCAATTGATTGATTATTCAATTCACTTGGAATTATTTCCTCGCCCTGGGGAGGGGGAGGGGGTGCGAACCCTTGACCTTTGGCACCAGAAGCTAATGCTCTACCTCTGAGCCCTAGGTTTTGTAATATTTTTTCATAAAAAGACTTTAATAACACTAGAAAAAAAAATCCCTTTCGATCTCCGGCTTTCCTGATAATTCTGGTTGGCTGCACTGCTTAAAGCCCACCCAGCAGGAGTTCAATTTCGATTTGTTTTTGCCATTGATACTGTACATATTAAACTTTACCTTCAATTGGTTGACAAAGTTAAAAATATTGGTTTTTCAATTAAAAAGCAATTCGTTGTCATCAATATAACGAAAAAAATTTAAAATAAATCTACGTGTCATACCTGAGTAGAAAAAAAATCCTTAATTAATCACGTTTCATATTAATGCAATTGGCAATTCGTAATTCGTGCTCAGCCACTATTTATTTTTTATGCTTAATTTTCTTTTTTTTTTTTGAGAAATTTGAAAAAACTGAAAAAGTACAACAGTAAAATACTAGTACTCTTTGGCCGATTTTGTTTAAAAGCTTATTTTTCCGGTCCCGGGGGGTGTTTAACTTAGGGGAGAGTGGGGCATGTTGAGACAGTTTTAATATTTTATTTTTTTGCAAAAAATTGGAACGCATATCTTTTATTCTACCATCATATTTTGAAAGGTTAATTCTTTAGGTACCTAAATAGCATATTTTCTCTCCTGATAATAATCATGGAGTATTAAAATTAATTAATTTAAAAAAAAAATTCATTGCGTATCAACTTACCCCACCTCGGGGCAAGTTGATACAAAGAAAAGGCAAGTTGATACTGTGGTAAGGGGGATTGATAATCTGATGGGATATCAATATGAAGATTGTGCTATTTTTTAAATAATACATCTTAATGATTACAAGGATAAAAAGCTAATCTAGTCCTATTTCCACATAAGATGCACAATGAATACATGTGTATAATTTTGTGACCTGCCACATTCGATGTGTGCATATTTATTGCATAATATGCACTGGATCCAGTCTTGGCCAAACTTCGACAGTAAATATGGCTTAAACAAACCAAGAACAGTGTATCTTCCTCCTCTTCTGAATTTGAAACTAGTTTCTCCCAATCCCAATGCACATGGACTGAGGGGCAAGTTGATACAGTGTATCAATATGCCCCCAACCAAATGTATCAACTTGCCCCAAGTGACCACGTGTCTTTAAAACTAACATAACCTAAAAAGTAGAGCAACTAGCCTTATATAAATTATATGAACTTACTCAGGAAGAAACGTTTAATAAAATGCGCACAGTGATTATAGGTCTCAGGGATTCTTTATGCACTTTTTCTATACTCAAACACAAGGTAAAAAATTTACTTTTGTGGTGTGAAAACACCAAACCTTAAACAACTCAACAACTCGCTGTCGGATTTGACTGCCACTATGTGTAGTGCAGCGTCACTTTACGACACATCGACTGCTACCACTCGCTTCAACATGCGCATACGCATTGGCGAATTATATTGAATGTATCAACTTGCCCCCGTCTCAACTTGCCCCACTCTCCCCTATATATAAAATTTCAGCCTCATAGCTCAATTCCTTCATGCTTAAAATTGAACACACACACAGACCATGTCGCGAAAATCACTTTTTTTGTACTCAAGGGACCTCAAAACGAGTATATCCATTAAAATCTCGACATCGAATTTTTGACATGAATCCAATACTTTCTCTCTCTATATACTGTATTAACAGAGGTAAGAGAAAGTAAAAAAAAATGGTTAGAGTCGTTTTCGAGAACTGATGTGCTGACAAACAAACAAATAAACGTACCCATACATTGCTCGTTTAACAGTATTAGATTAGATTAGATAGAAAGCCATTGAAAAAGAGATGCCCGTTTCATGGGAACCCCGGGAAGTTAGACAACCATTGGTGATGATGGAATTAGAAGGACGCATTCTCAAAGGGATTAGGTGAAAATTTATTTCTTAATAAGAAAAAAAGAAGGTGTGACTGGTCGCACAGGCATCTTGTTTAGCAATATCGAAGAGATCATCCAACTTTTCAACAAACTGTTTAAATTTGTTTCGATGTTTTCTTCCGGTCTTTTTGAAGAGTTCTCCACTCGGCGTGAAGTTTTTCCAGCTTAATAATTGCATCTTGTTCATGTTAGGTCGGGATTCGAGCTTTCTCCCCAAAAAATGAACACTTCTCGTATAGTAAGTAGTTTTGCTGATTTTCTTACAGTTAATTTTACAGTACGTAAATACGTCTGTATCTTTTCTGTCTGTTTTGTATATGTATTATATACCTGCTTTTTATATTTTACAATAAAAAATGTCATTAGACTTTTCAGTATTACTTTTGCTTTTTAATGAATGAGAAATAAAAATGCTGGAGGTACTTTCAGGCCAAATTTTAATACCACTATACAGCCGACGTTTCGGGGGACTCAACGCCTCCCTTCATCAGGACTAATGTGGTTTTAAACAATGAACCCTCAACGGTTTAGTCATAAGAAAAATATGGTCCAATTTCGCCTGCTGGTAAAAAGAAAGGCATTCGAGGCGAGTTCTCATTATAATAATATAATATAAAACCACATTAGTCCTGATGAAGGGAGGCGTTGAGTCCCCCGAAACGTCGGCTGTATAGTGGTATTAAAATTTGGCCTGAAAATACCTCCAGCATTTTTATTTCTCATTCATCTGTAGCGCCAGGCTTTCCCAATCATCAATTCTTTTCTTTCTTACCTATGTATATGTAATATATATATAGAGAGAAAGTATTGGATTCATGTCAAAAATTCGATGTCGAGATTTTGATGGATCTTCACGTTTTTGAGGTCCCCTGAATCCAAAAAGTGGTTTTCGCGACATGGTCTGTCTGTGTGTGTGTGGGTGGGTGGGTGGGTGTGTGGGTGTGTGTGTGTGTGGGTGGGTGTGTGTTCAACTTTAAGCATGAAGGAATTGGAGCAGGGAGGTTGGAAATTTTATATTTAAGTCAAACACCCCCGGGACCGGAAAAATAAGCTTTTTAATCAAAATCGGCCAAAGAGTACTAGCACTTTACTGATGTACTTTTTCAGTTTTTTCGATTTTCTCAAAATTTGCTCCAACGATTTTTTTTAAAATTCAAAAATCAATTATTTTTTAGATGCTCTTTAAAATGTATATTCTCATTTTGCAATTGAAATCTTCTGAAGACCACTTTACTCTTGTATTTCATAGGGAAGATAGGGAGAAATGGTTGCCATGGTAACAAAATATAAATATTTTCCCATACTTATAAATTTTTCATCTGCATTCAAATGTTCCGTACTGTCGGGAACTAAATATATGTCGACACAAAAATCTGGTGTGACAAGCACAGAACACAACTTTCGATTACCGAAGGTAAGAGAAAGTTGTGTGCTGCAGTCACCCAGATTTTTCTTTTTGTTATATTCATGGGCTTAACTAGAGAATTTGGCTGGGGGGGGGGGGCCATGGGCCCAGCTTTCCTCCGGGGGGCCTGGGAAAGCCCCATATTTTCTCAATTATTCTTGGGGCAGGGAGCTTTCTGGGGGGGGGGGGCACCCCCTAGTTACGCCCATGGTTATATTTCTACTTTAAACTCAAAAATATACAAAAAAATTTATCACGTAATAACAAAATATACAAATTATGCTCCTAGTGGTTCCAGGTCATGTTTTTGGGGTTAAAAGCCGTTGTAACTCGGTTTGACTTAAAATAACAACAATTATGTATAGAATATAAATTTCGAAGAAGAACATAAGCTTTCTTTTGAGATATTCAGCTTGTTTCTATTATGTACCGTTCTGGAGTTATGGCTCAATATGTCACCTTTTTGGTCAAAAATTTGGATTCTTTCATACTTTGAGTGACGAGCGGCACGGGTTAACGTCGTTTAATCGATCTCAAATTTCGGCTATCTCAATATCTGTAAAGGGGAATCATTTTGTGGGGTCCAGACGAACAAAATTCCGACATCGATTTTTTGTGGTCACCCTTATTAATACACACCCAAGAGAGCTGTCTAGATAGGTTCTACTCTACGGTGCTCTAGCTAGAGCTGGCCCTCGGGGCTTGGTGTAGAGGTTAGCGTGCTAACCTCGTATACCAAACGTCGCGGGCTCGGACCCCAGGCAGTCCGATGATTTTATTTAAGCCATTTGGATACCAGATGGCTTAAATAAGAATGCCTGGACCCCAATATAGATAAATTCATTAATAATGGTTATCGTCAAAGTCTTATATGGCCTAAGTTCGGGTTCGGACCCCAGGCAGTCCGATGATTTTAAAAGTGTGAGTTTTTTTTTTTTTTTTGAAAAAAAAAAAAATCTAGCTAGATTTTACTCTACAATGTACACGTACCATAAAGATATTTCTATAATAAATCTCGGTATTAGCTCGTGACTGTGGTGGCCACGCCAGTTTATTTCTTTCAAAAAAAAAAAAAAAAAGATGAAATATTTATATGAATTATGAGCGTATTTTGCAAATTGTTAAAAATCGTCGCCCGTTTATCAACTTTAATAGCTTAATATGATTTGAGAGTGGCAAAAGAGAAGCAAAGGGGGAGGGGGATGGGGGAGGGAGTTCCTCTTTTCGTTCGCTTCGTGTTTTTGATTGATTAAAAGGATTTAATTATAAATAACATTTCATTTAAATTGGCATCACTTTTTATGAATGAATCAATCAACCATAATTCATCCCCTTCCCCCCACTCTCTCTGTCTGTTTTTTTTTTTTATTTATTTTAATATCAATTTGAAAATGGAATAAATAAATAAATAAATATAATCTTGTTTGATGGGGTGTCTAAGGGATGATGATGATTTAGCATTAAGTCTGGGTAATTATGTTAATCAAGTTACTGTAGCTGTAGGTATATATAGAGATATAAGTTTGGGAAACTTTGTCCTGTCGATTAATTTCCTTCCTCTCCCTAAGGGCTTAAGCCCACCAGCCAGCCAGCCAGTCAACTAGAGATATCGCTCTCTCCGGAAGAGGGGAGGGAGGGGGAGGGGGTAGTCAATTTATTTTTTATATAAAATTAAATAGGATTAAAATTCCAAGTGGCTGACCTTTATCAATAGGTGATGATTAAAAAAAATATTCATTGGCAAAATGGGAATATACATTTTAAAGGGAATCTAAAAAATAATTGATTTAGTGGCGTAACGTATTTTAGCTGGGCCCCCCGCAACCTTTTTTTCGTTCCGGGTATATAAGCGGGGGGGGGGCGAAATTTTTCAAATCTATATACATACAGCGTATGCATAGGCGCCGGAACTGGGGGGGGGCAAGGTACATTGCCCCCCCCCTGGCATCCTACAGGGGGGGCAGAGGGGGGCAAAATTTCTTTTTTTATTTCATTTATTTTTAAAAATGATATATTTTTACTTTTGAAAAATAAAATCTTCTAAATTAAAAAAAAAAAAAATTAAAAGAGTAAGAAATTCATTTTTTTCCAAAAATTTTTGATAAAATCACTACCAAATTTTTTTAAAAATTTTAATTTTATTAAAATTGTGATTTTATTTAAAATTTTTAAAGTTTTATAGTAGATGTGTTTTTGTTTTATAGACTACTATTTAAACATATTAAATTATTTTAATTTTCTAAAAAAAAATTTTTTGCCCCCCTGATTCAAATTCGTTCCGGCGCCCCTGAGCGTATGTATGGGGTATAAAGCTAATTTCTAAAATTTTGTTCGAAAAAGTTTGTCGCATAAATGAAAGTAATATGAGAAATGAAATATATTAATATTTAAGCATTTTTTTTAAATAAAAGTTTTGTCTTAGAGAGAGCTCGGGCCCCTCAGGGCTTAGGTGAAAACGGAAAAATGTTGATTAAAAAAAATGAAAATTTGCTTTGAGAAGGCCCTGGGCCCTCAGGGCTCATTTTGAGAGGGCCGGGGGCCCTCAGGGCTCAAGTAAAAACGGCAAAATTTAGAAAAAGATTTAATTAAATTTGTCTTTGAAAGGGCCCGGGCCCCTTGGGGCTCAGGTGAAAATGGAAAAATAATATATTATAAAAGGAAAAAATCTGGTGTGACAAGCACAGAACACAACTTTCGATTACCGAAGGTAATCGAAAGTTGTGTGCTGTGCTTGTCACACCAGATTTTTTGTGTCGACATATATTTAGTTCCCGACAGTACGGAACATTTGAATGCAGATGAAAAATTTATAAGTATGGGAAAATATTTATATTTTGTTACCATGGCAACCATTTCTCCTATCTTCCCTATGAAATACAAGAGTAAAGTGGTCTTCAGAAGATTTCAATCGCAAAATGAGAATATACATTTTAAAGAGCATCTAAAAAATAATTGATTTTTGAATTTAAAAAAAAATCGTTGGAGCAAATTTTGAGAAAATCGAAAAAAACTGAAAAAGTACATCAGAAAAGTACTAGTAATCTTTGGCCGATTTTGATTAAAAGCTTATTTTTCCGGTCCCGGGGGGTGTCTAACTTAAATATAAAATTTCAACCTCCTAGCTCAATTCCTTCATGCTTAAAATTGAACACACACACACACACACAGACACAGACAGACCATGTCGCGAAAACCACTTTTTTGGATTCAGGGGACCTCAAAACGTGAAGATCCATCAAAATCTCGACATCGAATTTTTTGACATGAATCCAATACTTTCTCTCTATATATATATTACATATATACATAGGTAAGAGAAAGTAAAAAGTAGGCCTATATAACATTTATCATGGCCTTGAAAGCCCGCCTTTTTATTTTTATTTAATTTTATTATCAAGCAAACACAGAAAAGCAAAGTATTACTATAATTTAAAATTTTTATTATTGTTAATCATATACTCCAGTTCATCCTGGCAAAAAAAAAAAAAAAATTTTAAATAAGCTTACATGATTTATTTAAAAATTATCTGTCAAATAATTCAGCACTCTTGCAAAAGATGGCAGGCTAGTCTATCGTAGAGTAGAGTCCCTGTATATCAGAGTCTGGCCATACGAGCGACCGTTAGAATTGTCGGCCATCTTTCTTCCGACCGCTCCATTGAATACATGGAGAAAAAATGATATTTTTTTGTTAATTAATTATATAATAATTTTATTCAAAAAAAAAACTTATAGAAACAGAAGCTAATATTTTAATGATTATTTATATACTAAAAAAAGTAAGTAAAACTACTCAAAATAATTTATTTAATGAAAAAACATTTGAATTTGACATTTCCCAATCTGTCATTTTTCACTTTCTCATAGCTATATATGTAATATTTATTTCTAAAATAAAGTAAATAATCTCAAGAATATTATTTAAATGAATGAATTATTTTTCCTTTACTTTTTCTTTTAAAATATACATTTGGAATTTATAAATTAGGCCTACTCTATATGTGAAAAATTTGATAAGAGCTTTGACTTTATCACGGACAAGTGCAAATACAAGGGGGGAAAGTGGGCAATTACCCTTCCCCTCCTCCCCCCCCCCGAGATTCGAGGAAAAAAATTTTTGATATTAAAACTTACAAATTTGATTTGTAAATATAGGCTATTCTGGTAAACAAAAACGGAATGGAATGCACTTTTAAATTACCGAAAGTAAGAAAAAATTGTGTGCTGAGCGACCAGTTACACCAGATTACCTCCCCCCCCCCTAAGAAACTTCTCTTGACCCGCTCTTGATCACGGACATAAATATAGGGTGCCCAGACGTTCTTTTTTTTGATCTAAAAATATGTGTCGGGTATCTTTTCTCAAATTTGGTATTTTGTTTTTCATTTTTCTGCCTCAGTAAGTTAGGATCGGGCAAATGGGGCAGTGCGGGATTTAAAAGCCGCCTCCCCCCCCCCCCCCTTTACGGCAGATATTGAAATTTTTTCTATTATATAATATCTCTGAGTTCAAATTTTGTATAAATTATAATTTTTTAATAATAAAGAAAATTCTTAAAAGATTTCATTATTTTTGCAATGAGTTAATTACTAACGTTATTTATATTTGTTTTATTCTTTTTGAAATCGATTATTTTCTTAGAAAACTCTATTTTATAATTAGGAAAATAAACTGTAAGCTAAATACATATATTAATATACATAAACTCAAAATTAAAAGTGATTTTAAGATTCTAATCAGCTAAATATAACCCTAAACTTTGCATTCTCAATATAATAAAATTAATGGAGATTTTTAACATATGATGAGTAATATTTATAAATTGAAACCTCTAAAATAATGTTCTAAAAAGATTTCATAATACTTTGAACGGGTATCGTTATAAAAGTTAAATATTTTTTAATCCCATAGAGATGCATTGAAAATTTGAATTGGCGCTAAAATCAGGAAGAAAGATGGCGCGACCAATAGAAAAAAAGTTCCCGTATGGCCAGACTCTGATATACAGGGACTCTATCGTAGAGCACTAAAGATATAGGTATTCTCATCCGCTATTTTTGTGCCTTTGGCAAGCAGAAAGCATATGATAACTAAGATTAGTAGGCGCTGTCAAATTTATTTTAAGGTTCTTAGATGATTATTTTATTTAAGAATATATCATTAATCACTTAGCTAGCTTCTTTTTTTTAACCCTTTTCGGCTACTGAGGCCATTTAGGGGTATGAATTTATTATATATATTTTTAAATTACAAAGTATCGATGGCTACCGGGGGACGTTCCACACGCTGATTGCTCGGGGTCACCAATCCCGAATTTTCGCGGCGCTTGGCATGGCTTAACTGTAGCGATTGTGGAAATTGTTGCTCTTCTCCGTTGCCAGACCCCCCGGTCCTTAGCTAGCTTAATTCTTATTTAAGTCTCTTTTTTTTTGAAATAATAATTTATATAGTTTCATTGATAATAAAAGTCTTGCAAACAAATATTCCAAAACTTAACCTCACTACTTATTATTCTAATGCTACGTGTACATTGTAGAGTAAAATCTAGCTAGATTTAATTTACTCTAGCTAGACAAATCTAATTGGGGGTGTACACTGTAGAGATTTCAGCTCTAGCTAGAGCACCGTAGAGAAGACCTAGAGTCAAGTCTAGCTAGACAACTCTCTGGGTGTGTATACTATAGACTTTTGCAGTCGTATGTTTTCTCTAGCTATACTCCAGTTATCTCAGTTGTATAACTTGCAGCTTACCGACCGTTTAGGTACCTTCCAGTGGCTTAGCTAGGGGGTACAGCCAGGGGGACTGAAAGGATTTGATAAAAAACAAATCAATTAAATAGAGGCGAGCAATGCACTTATATTGGAAAGGTTCTCACATCTCATTCCATGCATTCTTATTAAAATTTAATACAGTATATTTCTTTTCTATTAAATTCATTAAAATTATTAATATTTTATTTCGACAAAACTTTTCAATTATAAATATTTTAAATTATAAATTATTACAAATTTAAAAATTAAATTTCAAAATAATTATTATATTATTAAATAAAATATAGTAATTGAATCTTTTAATTATTGATATGATTGAAAAATAAAGTGAATAACGAAATAATATTAATTATGAAGAAAAGAAATAAACACGAACAGCGAACAAACAAGAAACGAAGTGTGTTAGAAGTTAGGTTAGAAAGACAGAAATATTTACTGATCTTTTGAAAGAAATTCATAATGACGACTTCAAATTGTATAAAAACATTTAAGGTATGTGCCCTAAAGACTATGATCGTTTAGTAAAGAAGATAGAACCAATAATAAAGGAAAAAAGTTACTCAATTCAGATTGTCAAAAGCAACTAGAGCAACTGCTCTATTTAATCATTCAAATAGAGCGAGATCACTCTAGAAACAAAGTCTCTAAGGTGTGTCCACTGTTACTCTAGCTAGATTTATGTCAATCTCGCTAGACCTTAGACTTAATCTAGCTAGAGTGCTCTCAATGGTGTGTCCATTAGTAGAGAGAGTCTCATATAGCTCTAGCTAGAGTAAATCTAGCAAAAAACTCTCCAGTGTACACGTACCTTAAGCAGTTATCTAAAAAGTTTATTAAAAGTTGTTGAGAAACTTATTATGTATACATTATCAATATTTATAATCATTACTAACATTAATTATATGTTAACTGTTTTCGTCATAAATAAAGTTTAAAAAATTAAAGTCGAATTAATTTTATTTTAAGAAAATAAAAAAATTACAGATGATATTTTCTATTTCACAGATTTGTCGTTTAATGGTTTATCAAAATCGAAGATGCCCTGTTGTGTTGCAAATAAGCACAAATAGAGAGAAAAATAAATACATTTTCTATTATGAAATAAAAAAAATTTTACACTACATAAGAAATATATTTTTTTTTCACTGAGTTGTTTAGTTTCATTTACATTTTAAATAAATATATATTATAAAAACTTAATACTATTGTTAATATACATATAACTGATGCGTTGAAATAGAGGAGTTATGTGTCCTGTGTTTGAGACTTAAATTTCCCATTAAATTTCACAGTTTAATCTTTCCATATGATTTCCAAATTGTAACATAAATATTCATTCTTAAAAGATCTATGAAAATTAAACAAATGCATTAGATTATTAAATACCATTCTGACATCTCTTGGCAAATTTTCGTAATAGGTGTTTTTTTTTGGCTTGCTTTTTAAGACACACAACGCCCTCTTATCGGCAAACAGCTTCACTACTACGTCCCCCTTAATATTCAATTTTCCAAAGGTGAATTTGTTGAATTCTCTTCTTCCAAAAAAAGGTGTGCTTCCATCAATCGATACAGCTGATGTAATTTCGGGTGGCGTAGTTGTTTTGACTTCCGGCTTTCCCGTTTCAAATTGCATCAAAATAACAAGATAGGTTGTCACAGCTCCAACTATAGTGTATACTAATGTGAAATCAATTGGAAAAAATCCACAAGCAGTGAAAATGAGTTTGCGTTGAACTAGTTGCAGTGAGAATCCTTCAAGTTCACGTCTTAAATCGGAATCTGTTGCATCGGTGAGTACTTCATGAATTGCAGCGCTTGAAGCTGCAGCCTCCTCGCTAGCGGAACTAAAAACAAAAAAAAAAAAAAAAACAGGAAAAATTAGGTTGGATTGTTTGACTAAACCTATGGTGTTATATTAGCATTAAATTTTTAATAATGGCCAAGATGACGTAGTGTGTCATAAAAAGTATCAAGTAATTCAAAAATTCGCCAAGAGATGTCAAAATGGTAGCTAATAATATTTAATGCATTTGGTTGATTTTCATTGATCTTTTAACAATAAATACTTTATAAATGTTATTATATATTTGAATATTAGGCTGGGATGAGTAGAGTAAAGGGGTTGGAGAGAAATAACCAGCAACTTTATAGCTCCACCTGACGTCCTTTTATTTGGCAGATATTTCGATGCGTAGAACACACATCATCTTCAGTGCCGCGAGGATATAGTAGGTGGGCTTAGTCTATTTATATCAAATGCCTTAGGGGCGTTATACATAACGGAGGTGCCTTCTCTAAGCTGATGACCGCTCTGTGTCCATAGCAGCTTAGAGAAGGCACCTCCCACTATGTTTAACGCCCTAAGGCATTTGTTGCTCCCACCTACCTCATCCGTCGCGGCACTAGTGTTCTATAACCATATCTGCCAAATAAAGGACGTCATGGTAGGCTGGGCCTTTACTTGCATTATATATTATGTATCCTGTGGAAATAAAAATGTTTAAGGTAGAGCAATTGGACTGTATAGGTATAGGTGAAAATACTCACACAACCCTTTCGTAGTATAAGAAAAAGAAAACAATTTCGTTTCGGCAAACAATAACAAATTTCGTTTATTTGAACGAATAACAAACAAATATAACAAAAATATACAAATTATAACAAATACGAGCTTCACTGCTGGTTGCAGGAGAGGAACAAAAAAGAAAAGGAGAAAAATAATGTAATTGGTTCACGCAGTGGTATCAAACGTAGCCGGGATCGTGATTAGTGGACAAATGCGGGGTCGGATGATAGTGAAAGACAATGGGATGAAAATGTATTATGGAAATGAAATATAAATAAAAAAAAAGGGAGTTTTGGTTGTCCAGCAGGGAGCTTGAATAGCGAACCGCAGTGGGCGAACGAAATGCATGCAATGAGAGCTGAAGGCCGAATGGAAGTGGCGTCCGGCAACCTCCTTGGCTCGGGAACGCCGCACGCACCGGAAGGAGCCTTCTCTTCTTGCCAAGTGGGGTCTCCACATTGGCCCAGTGATTTGAATGCACCGCGCGGTGTCGAATTTATTTTCGACACCAATGTGAGGACTCCACTTGGCCCGCCTGGTGATTGGTCCCATCGACGTCGAATGGGATTCGACACCCTCCCGGGCTAAAAGAAAAAGAATCCATGGGGGGACAAGGAGGTGGACGTTGGAAGATTAGTGGAAATTTTACCACTAGAGAAGAAAGAGCATTGCGCTCTGAGTAAGGAGCGTTGAGAGAAGGCTGAAAAGCCATTCGTCTTTGTTGGGAATGGTGCCCGACCATTCCGCTTCGGGGTAAAGGCCTGGCGCCTTTGTGTCTAGACAAAGTAAAAAAAAAAAGATACATAAAAAGGAGAAATATATAAACAAACTTATATATATTAATGAGTGCGAGAAAAATATATATATATAATATATATTTAAGGGAAATATATATATATATACATCATGCGAGACATATATATATATATATGAGATCAATTTGAAGCTCGTCAGCTTCAGACATAGAGAATTGGCAGTATTTAGAGCTCTAATGTATTTGAAGAATAAATAAATACGAAGACAGTTAATGCAGATCAGGCGAAGGAATGGGTGCCACACGTCTGATGTGTCTTTCGATGGTACCATCATTTGTTTGAATTTGTACATAGCGAACCTTTCCATCCTTGCCTGGGAAGGTTTTCGAGATTTTTCCTATTTTATAGGACAATGGTGGGACATTGGGGTCCAAAATGAAGACAGCTTGACCTTCTTGGAGGTCTGGTTGAGCTGATGTCCATTTGTATCGTTTTTGTAACTCCACGACGTACTCCTTGAGCCATAAGGACCAAATGGAATTGCGGAAAGCGATTATTTTCTGCCATCTGTTGAGACGATTCATTGGAATGTCAGTAAAGTCAGCTCCATAGGAGGAGGTGGAGGGAGAACCAATTAAGAAATGAAACGGCGTTAGTGCCCCGAAGCAATCAGCGCTATCTGATATAGGTGTTAAAGGCCTTGAATTTAATATTGCTTCGCACTGCACCAAGAGCGTATTAAATTCTTCGAAGGTAAAAGTGGTCTTCCCTGCTACACGCTTCAAGTGAAACTTAAGCGACTTTACTGCCCTTTCCCAGAGGCCTCCGGCATGGGGGTTGTAAGGGGTGAGAAAATGCCAGCTCACACCTTTATTTGCAAGTTGGTCCAAACAGGACTCTTCAATTTGACGTAGCGTGGTGAGAGTGGTTTGCAATGGGGAGGGTTGTTGGTTTGTGTTTGGGGGGGGGAAAAGAATTGAGGATCTCCCCGTTTGAATCGTAGGACAATAAGTAAACGCAAGCACAATAGGCCTTAGTGTGATTGGCGTCAGCGCAGCCGAGCAGTCCAAATTTCGCGAAATCAGGATGACCGGCGTAGCGGGGGGGGGGAGGGTATAGAAAAATTTGATAATTCTGAAATACTTTCACAGAAAGAGTGCCATTCTGATAAAACGGTTTTTGTGAAGAGTGTCATCCCATTGAATGTTTAACTTCCAAACATTTTGAAATAAAATCTTCAATTTCATAATAAGAGGGAGAATGTATCCTAATGGATCGTAAAACTTAGGCAATTTCTGACAATGAATTGTCCTTTTGGCCTTCCTCGTAACCGAAGAGAGTGGTTGATAAAAATGGACTAAATTTAAAAGGACATCTTTCAATTGGCTGTCCCTAAAACATTCCGAGGGTTAGAGACAAATTGTTGTTGTTTAAATCTGAATCTAAAATTAATTTTCTTATCTTCAGCTTCTCACTTTTAAATTAGTTAAAAGCTTAGGGGAATTTGAGGCATATTTACTAAGTGAGAAGCCACCACTTGATAATAGTGCTTGAATTTGTTTAGTAATTAGGCTTGCTTCTTGAAGAGAAGGAAAACTTACAAGAAGATCGTCCACATATAAATTTTTATTTAAAATTAGTGAAGTTTTTTCCGAATATTTCATTCCCTCTAATTCAATTAATTTCTTTATAGTATATAAAGCTTGAAAAGGAGATGACACACAACCAAAAGTTACTGTGTTTAATGTATATACATCTAGTGGGAGAGATTCATCTTCTCGCCAAAAGATTCTAAAAAAATGTCTTGATTTTTCTTCTAACTCTATGCAGCGATAGAATTTAATTAAATCAGCTGACAACGCGTAAGGAAACAAACGGAATTGAGTAAGTATAGAACGAATGTCATTTTGTAAAGCAGGGCCTTTATAAAGAATGTCATTCAATGAAATCTTATTAGATGTTTGGCCCGAGCAGTTGACCACAACTCTAATTTTGTTTTTGTCATGTGTTTTGAAAACACCATGATGTCCCATGTAACATGAGGTAAGAGGGGAGAGAGAGAGCGAGTCTTCTTGAATAACTGTCATATGTTTTAATTTTATAAATTCTTTCATGTACTCGACGTATGCTTGTTTAAATTGTAAGTCTTTTCGGAAACGCCGTTCCAGCGATAAAAATTTACCAAGCGCCAAATGACGGGAGTGGCCTAGAGGTTGGTGTTCCTCTTTAAAAGGTAAGGTGAGCACAAACCTGCCAGATGGTAATCTTTTATATGTATTTTCAAAATGTTTTACCGCGGGATCTAATTTTATTATATTTTCCGATTTGAATTCTTCATTTACATCCCAGAAGCGATTAATTTGTAAATTTGAATAATCAAATTCGGAATCTGAATATTCGTTGACTAGGGCAGCACAGGAGATTCGTGAAAGAGAAGTAAAAGATTGAGCCCCTTCTTCATTATTCTCATTCAATGGCTCATTGAGAGAGCAATCCCCAAATAAGATCCATCCCAATTCTGTTTCCATACATTTTAATGGGCCAGGATGGCTTAAACCGGTTGTTTTCAAGACTTTGGCGAATACATTGGCTCCAAAAATGATATCAACGGAGCTGGGATTCCAATAGTCTGGATCCGCCAAAGTTGAAAAATTATATATACATCGAACAGAATTGGGGACGGGGACAGATGGAAGGCGCTCGACCAATCGAGGTAAAATTGAAGCGCTTACCTTATATATATATTGAGAATCAAATCGAGACGTAAAAAATAATTCATTTATTTGCTCTTTACTTATCAAAGGCTTTTGTCCGAGTGGCGAAATCGAAACAATACTGGACGAGACTGGAATCTTTAATTTTTCTACCAGACTGGAGGTAATGAGCGTAGATTCGCTGCCAGAGTCAAGTAAACCTCGAACTAAAATCCACTCGTTCGATGCAGAACGCACTTTGATTGTAACTGTAGGCAAAATCGAAATATTAAAATTAGAATGTGTTTTTTGAGCAGTACATGAAACAATAGAAGGTAATTTATTTTTAGATGATTTTGTGTTTTTACAAATCGAGCTGTGATGCCGTTTTTCACAAAGAGGACAGCTTCTTGAGGAGCAGGCATCAGCTAAATGTGTATTAGAAAGACAGTTATTACATAGTTTATTATCTAAAATAAATTTCTCTCTCTCCTCTAAGGACAAATTTAAGTATCTTAAACATTTTGATATGTAATGAGGTTGTTTACATAGAAAACATTTAAAATATACTCTCCTGTTTGAGCTGGAGGCGGCTGGAACTGAACCAGTGGTAGCCGAACAGGCCTTCCGCGATGTGGGAGTCAGGTCTTTCGGCCTCGCACCTTGTTTGTTCGTGAGGCCCTGGAGAGAAGCAGCAGCTTTTTCTAGAAAGCTCAGGATGGCTTCAATGGAGGGGGCTTCGAAGTCGTTGTCCTCCAGAGAGAGCATCCATCGTTGAGAAGTGTCCTTATCTATTTTTCTTAAAATGAGACGTGAGATAAAGACATCTTCATCCGAAAAGAAATGATTCATCGCCTTTAATTGTGCGATCACTTGACGAAAAGTGTCCACTAATTTGTGTAAGTTGGCAGAAGAAGGAGTAGACATGGCAGGATAATCTAATAATCGGTCAACAAGTTGAAAGAGAATATTTCTTGGTCGCTCATACCTGTTTTTTAGAAGGTCCCAAGCAATGTCATAATTATCCTCTTCAAGTGTGAGTGCAGCTATTATGACGTGAGCTTCGCCTTTGACACACGATTTTAAATAGCTTAGCTTCTGAGCTCTGGATATCGGGGCTTGATGGACAGAAGCTCTGAAAAGATCACAAAATTCTGACCACTTTGTGATATCACCTGAAAAAGACGGCAGCTCTTGCTTGGGTAAGCGAACAGCGTTTTGTAGAACGTTATTATACACTGGTGGAGGCGAAGTAGAGGAACGTTTATCAATTATTTTTAAAGATAATTTGTCTAATTGATCTAGAAGCTCACTTAGTAATGTATGTTCTACCGGTTCCTCCTCTAGACCGAAACGTTCTGTTAAACGAATAATCTCAATGGAAATGGATGACAAAATGGTTCGTTGTTGATCAATAAATTGTTTTACCATTTCTTGTTCACCTTTTGAAACCAATTCGTATTTTTCAAGTCTTTTTATCTCAAGAGCTGTGGCTCTGAGATATCGTTTCACGTCATTAAACGAATGAACTGTCACTTGACCGGCGGCCATGTTGAAAAGTTAGTGTTGCCAACTTCACACAAAACTAAATCACTTGTTTGAAAAAACAAAGTAACTAAGTTCACACGGATAAGTAAAAAGAACAGACCTTCAAG
>JAKCPI010003182.1:0-13319 GCA_023213315.1 Euborellia annulipes
TTTTCAGGGCCTTTGGGGCACCCTTTTCCCTTATCCGATTGAGCTGAAATTTTACACAGGTTATTTTTTTTGGCAATGACACCAAACTAGGGGGTAGCGCGAATAAATTTCCAACTTCGAAAAATAAGAGCCACCCTAGATCCACAGTTTGGAAAACGCTGGTCTATAGTGTATAGTTGTCATATATTAATTATTTATTAGATAACAAGAACAATTTTGATAAGAATTGAATCACCCATTCTTGTTTTTGCATGAATATTTATATAAGCGAAATCTGACTAATGATGACTAGATAATTGAATTCTGATTAATTTTGTTATTTTATGAAAATAAACATTCAACAAAAAAAAAAAAAAAATGAATGAAGTGCGATTTATTTCTTTGAAATAAATAAATAAATATTTGATCATTTTAAATGATATCAAATTGTAATGATAATTTAATATTAAAAACTCTGGTGTGAATGAGCGCTAACCAAACAAATTTCTCTTATTATCTAATGTATTATCACGCCAGATTTTTTTGGTGACGAGATATAGCTAGGTTCCGACAGTACATATATTAGAATTCAATATACATGTATTTATATGGACAGACCCGGAAAGGCTGGAGATCCTGGGTTCGATTCCCGGGGGAAACTGAACCCCACGGCCTTAAAGGCAGTGTGTTAGAGCAGACCAAGATGTCTGTCCCTCTACTGGTTTAATAAGCACAAAAAAATTATTATTATTCCATTCCAATCCAGCGCCTGCTTGAGGATTTGTTTACATTCATGGAATACACAAATGAAAAGAATACAAAAAATATTTCTCTATACATTTCCTATGGGAGAAATCGTAACTTTAGGAATTAATAACTCAAAAAGTTATGGGAATTTCGTGACCCGAGTATTTTTCCTGGACTCTTCATAAGACTGCAAAATTCCATCGGGAAGTTGGTCAAAGAGAGCGTGACAGACGGACAGACAGACAGACACTCCACTATTATATATAACGATATTTTGTTATCATGGCCTTCTATGAAGTATAAGAGTAAAGTGTGCTTCAAACATGGAAAAATGAGAATATACATTTAAAGAGCATCTAAAATATAATTGATTTTTGAATTTTAATCAAAATTGTTAGAGCGGATTTTGAAGAAATCGAAAAAAACTGAAGTCATTTCGACTGCTGAGCCCTTTACTTTTATTATGTAAATTTATTAAATACAATGTATCGATGGCTTCCGGCGGGCGTTCAACGGTCTTGTTTTTCGGGGGCCACCTATCCCGATTTTCAGAACCGCTTGGGGTTGCTTAACAACGTTGATCTTGGTGGCTTTTGTTCATTCTTCTTGCCAGGCCCGCCGGGTTAAATTTTCTTCTTAATTATGAAAAGAAAATGATTATTATTCCATTCCAATCCAGCGCCTGCTTGAGGATTTGTTTACATTCATGGAATACACAAATGAAAAGAATACATAAATATTTCTCTATACATTTCCTATGGGAGAAATCGTAACTTTAAAAATTAATAATTCAAAAAGTTATGGAAATTTCGGGATGAAAATAATTTTCCCGAGAAGGTCTTCTTTATGCATATAAAATTTCATTTCAAAATTCCAATGGGAAGTTGTCTAAATAGAGCGTGACAGACAGATAAACGGACGGACATTAGCGAATTATATATATAGATAGATTTTCTTTTCATAATAAGGGAAAGGCGAGAGAGATGGGCGTAACTAGGGGGGTCCGGGAGGGGCCCCACCTCAAGAGTCAAATGGGGTCTTCCAGGCCCCCCGGGATTGGCTGGTCGCATCCCCTGAGAAGGGGGAGGGGGGGCGAAGGCCGCCGAAGCTAGTCAAGAAAATAATGCCGTAGCGAGTATTACCAGTAGTTTCCCTGGCCTCCTATCAAAGTGAATTCTTTTTGCCTTCTCCAAAACGTTTTAGTTTTTTTTTTGGCGCCTTCTTTCTTCTTCTTCGCTCTCTCTCTCGAATTCTATCAATAAGCAAAGATCCACTCACCGAAAATTCTTTTAAAGTCCAAAGTTGAAAGATTAATCATCTGAGCTAGCTAGCTAGCTCTAATATTATTTTTTAATCTATTCAATGTTTATATAAATAGGCCTAATCTCAAAGAATTTTGTCAAAATTCGAGTCCCTATCTTGAGGAGATTACGACATAGAGACGCCAGCTAATGGCTTTGATTACATGATTTAATTTATTTTGCTTAGATACAAGGGTCTCTCTCTCTCTCTCGACTTGGCATTTAAAGCGTTTATTTCGGTCACAAATTGCCATTCCAAATGGCTCGTAGGCCCAATAATAACCGAGATACGGCCGGTCAAATTTAGACAAATTTTCTCGAAAATCCAACTTTGCATATGACTACGGTAAACAACGATAATAATGCTAAAAACTGAAAAAGGTACAAAACTTTCCTCCTCCCCTCCTCCTAGTTAGGACAGGGTCCTCCAAGTCGAAGACTTCCTAGAGAACCCCCAAATAACTTGTAAACATTTCATTCACTTCGGAATCCTTTTCCAGGATATCCGACAGGACTTTTAAGCGCCACAAATTGTATGTTGCACAAAATATAGATTACTTTACGAGATATAAGCGGAAAAAAGAAAAAAAACACTCCAAGATTTTTGAGGTTTTTGCCCCCCCCCCCTCCCCCTTTTCCCCTACAGGATCCTCGAGGTCGAAAAAAAAATATCGTCGGCACTATTTTGTGATTTTCCACTTATTTTCCAGAGAGAGGAATAAATCAAAACCCAAATGCTGATTTGTAAACAAGGGCGGATACAAGGGGGGTAAAGGGGTAATTACCCCCCCCCCCCCGAGATTCGAAAAAATGGGAAAAATTTTTAATACCGCGAACGGAACATGAAAAATTTTTGGTTCCGCTGGGGAAAAGGAAAAATTTTGGGTCTCTAAAAAAAAGGTAAAATATTTTTCCGGCTGGAAAAAATTTTTGGTTCCGCGAACGGCACAAGAAAAAATTTTTCGTAGGAAAACTTTTGAGAACAGGCCCCCCCCCCCTCCCGAAAAAAAATTCTATATACATCCCTGGTGCTGTGCGACGAGTCACACCAGATTACCACCCCCCCCCCCCCCGAGAAACACCTCCTCGGATCCGCCCTTGTTTGTAAATATCACTAAATCTATAGGTTTTGACGAAATAATGGCTACAATACAATTTCAAGATAATGAGACAAGATTTCTACGATGCTTGGTTTTCGTTTTATGAAATAAAAACTGCAAATGTTTAGATAAAATCGCATTTTTCAACTTCAACCCCGATGAGGCACGTGTTAACGTTATCCAATTTAGCTAAAACTTTGATGCCAGCATCATTTTCTAGCCAAAAGTCAACTTTTAGGAGGTTCCCCCGAAAGAAATGAAAAATCTTTTATTAAGGGGGTTCAGGGGCGACGTCTAAACGCACTTAAAAAAAAAACTAGACTATTATAAGGAATTTTTCAATGCGGTTTTTTTTTTAAATGAATTAAATTCTTAAGAGATTATTGGGACATCGAGCTATAATTTGTTTAATGACTTATTAAAAAATTATCGTAATTAATTTTTTTGTTATCAAGCAAATACAAAAAAAAACAATCTGTCCCAATAATCATTTTTTTTAAATTTAAAAATGAATTTATTGTTATTATTAATCACATATTAATTAAGAAATTTTTAAAATTGGCTTAGATGATTTATTTAAAAATCAAATGTCAAGTGAGTTCAGCATCCTTGCAATAGATGGCAGGCTAGTCTAACAGACGATCCCCTTTTAGCCGATATTTATATATTTTTATGCTTTTATAAAAGATACATAATATATAATAACATTTATTGTTAAAAGATCAATGAAAATGCATTAAATATTATTAGCTACCATTCTGACATCTCTTGGCAAATTTTTGAATTACTTGAATTTTTGGGCATACTTTTTATAACACACAACGTCATTTTGTTAGCGGGAAAAACATGCGTAACACTTTCGTTCCCGTAGCCCCTTAATGCGGCCACCCTAGTTAGTGTATCCAACAAAATCTCGACATCGAATTTTTGACATGAATACAATACTTTCTCTCTCTATATATACCATATAGATAGGTAAGAGAAAATAAAAATGGAATTGTAATTCAATACCTATCGAATGGGGGGGGGGGCATTGTTTTTGCCCCCCCCCCCTCCAGAGAAGATCGCAAATAAAATAAGAACGCAATTTGTTCAAACTAATCAAACGATTATACTTTGATCAGAAGATTAGAATATCCATCTGATGAAATCTCGCCAAGAGATTATTTATTGTAATTGATACAGAAAATTGAATTTGAATATTTATTTTTTTATCTATAAATGGATAAAGCGTAAATTATTATGAAGGAGGTGTTGTTTAGGTGAGTCACACCTTGGATGATGTTATTTGGTAAGAAAAAAAGAACTCTCCAGGTCCAGGTCCAGGGCAAAAGTGCTCTCGGCGACACACGAGCACGAGCACTAGACGTGCTCTCCTCTGCTCTACACACATTGCATCTCTTTACAAGATGAGTGATGATGATTCAGATGTAAAGGTCAAAGTGAAGAGAATTTATTTAGAAAAAAAAATCTGGTGTGGCAAGCACAGCATACAACTTTCTATTACCTTCGGTTGTGTGCTGTGCTTTTCACACCAGATCTTTTGTATTTAGTTTCCGACAATATTTAAGATGGAAAATTTATAAACGTGGGGAAATATTAAGACTACAAGCCGCGCCGCCCCACAGTGGGTCAGAATCCAAAAAAGCTGGCCAAAATTCGAAATCTTAATAAATCGATCTGAAATTTGTTACTGGGGGGTTTTTGGGGTCGCTCATTACGGATCCGATGTCAAAAATACAAAATTCAAAATGGCCGAACCAATATGGCCTAATCAAAAGTAAAAATGCTTACAATGTGAAGAATAATTATTAGTTTTTGATAAAATTTTTTGAATAGGGTTATTCAGAACAGGGCCGTCCTTTGAGGGGCAGGGGCATTTGCCCCCCCCAAGGGCTCTGATTTTTTTAAAATTTTATATTATCTATATATATAAAAATGAAATGGGAAAAATGTATGTATGTATGTAAATATGTATGTATATGTTCTATAGAAATCCACAATTTTCAATGAATCCATTTGAAATTAAGTACACATATAGTGTATGGCTCTGGGAGTAACGTAGTAATAATTTGAATCTCTTAAATGTTTTGGAAAATTAATTATAATCAAATTTCTTCAATATGGGAACACAAAATCAACAAATTGGCTAGAAATTAGAGAGCGTCCTTTATGCTGTGTGAACCAGCTTCCTACCTGACTATGGGCTGGGGGTGGGGGCTACGCAGCAGTTGAAAAACGAAGAGAGGTGACTGACCCTTTAAACAGTCATAAACAGACCCTTTTGTGCTGTTCCCAATCGGTACCCTCGCCTCGCTTGAATATAAGATCCTTCCTTAACATCTTAACACTTGCATTGCAACAAGAAATATCCCAAATTGGGAATAAACTTGCTCGCCGAAGGCGAGCAAGGGGTCCAGGGGGCGCAGCCCCCTGGCTAAGCGGAAAGCCCGCCGAAGGCGGGCTTTGCGACTAGTTCTAAATAAAATTACATAAATTTAAGTGTAAATAAAATTACAACTAGTGCAAATAAAACAATTAAAGAAACATTTACTAAAAAAAGGTAAAATGATATGAATGCTGAATTTTGTATAAAAAATTTTGAGGGGGCGGCAAATTGAATTTCGCCCCCTTAAAAAATCTCCTAGTTCCGGCCCTGATAGGCCTACATTATATACGTTGAAGAGAAGTTTAAACAATTATCCAAGCGCACGAAAAAATTATTTATATCTTTTTTAGTTAGGCTAAAATAATATTTCGTATTTTCTTTTTTACAAAAAACCGCATAAAATCTCGTTTCGCAGATATTCGCAGCTGAATTTTTTTTTATTTTATAGATAATAGTTTCACCTTTCATGTCTAGTATGTTAGATAACAATACAATGTTTTACAACTAAACTTTTTCATTAAAAACTAAACTTTTTTTTTGTTTTCCAACGTAAAATTCACGTAACTTTATTACCTTATTACCTTTTTCTGTAAAAATATTGAATTTTCTAATAAACACAGTTTTAATCTACTTTCTTTCACGAGTTGATTCCATTTTGTTAAAGTAAAATCGGTGAACTCTACGAGAAACTATGCCTCTTCAAACACGAGCTTGATGTTTCTCCTGCGTGGACGTTAGATATTATTTGAGCGAAGGTCAACTTTGAACTAATTTTCAAAAGCAGGCATAAGGGATGTGACTCCAATTCTAACGGATTTTAACACTTGGGTTATCAGTCTAGCCATCCCAGCATATAAAATTCCCCAACTAGAAACTTTATTTTTCGACTTTTTGGCCAGCTTTTTGGGATTCTGACCCACTGTGCGCCCCCTGGTCCCCCCTCCAGCTGGCTGGGGTCCGCCTGCTTAAGCTATTTGGTATCCAAATGGCTTAAATAAAATCTTCGGACTATCTGGGGTCCGAACCCGCGATCCTTGGTATACAAGGCAGGCGCGCTACCAACTATACCAAGTCCGAGGGCAAGAAGAATATTATTATTATTATTATATTTTCTTTGGCTGGACACTGTGTATAGTATTGGTGCTGGGTAGGCAGCCAGAATTAGAACTAAAACACAAAATTTTATCTCATTCTGCTCGTCGGCGTTTCGGGTGCTAATCACCCCCCTTCTTCAGGACTAAGCAGGTGCCAATTATTGACATCGTATTGTTATAATTGACACCTGTGTTTTGGCCAAAATGCACTTTTTATATTTTCCACCGATCGACGCGCCATCAGTTAATTTTCAAGCGTTTGTCGCATCTTTTATTTTTCTTTGTCTATGCCGCGAATAAGGAAGCCATTCTCTTTCTCTTTTGACTTCCGGCGCATCGACTCGCATCTCCGAATTAGGAGAATTATTTCGTTTATTTTTGAGTTTTCTTCATCTGGATTTGGTCCAGCACTGAAGAACATTTGTATCTCAGAAGATACAATTTATTTTTAATTAAAGAAAACCCTAAAGAGGGTTTTTTTTTTGTATTCAATTTTCTTTAAATACACTTTTTAGTCCGATTTCAATACGGTTTTGAACCGCCTGTTTCCCTCTATTCATTGGGAAATGTTTATTTGAATATCCAGAGTTGGGAGATTTTTACGTTTCCAACATCATTGGGAAACGTCTCCACTTTTATTCATTTTTGTCCGGCTTTCCATTGTTGTGGTTATCGGAAGCCATCGGAGCTTCAGGAAGCCAGCCAGCATTGAACCTCCGATTGTGATCAACAACGGCCTCAAGCTAAGTTCCTTCCCAAACGAGATAACTTTACTTATTTTCTACTTCTTTGCAATTATTATAAACTTTTTAATCTAATTCATTTAACTTAAATTCAGTTCTCTGCAATTGATTCCTTCTCACACCAATAATCTTTACTGTATAAACCATTTAATATATATATTCATTCAACCTGTATATTTTGATTTGAAAAATTGGTGACCCCAAATTTATTAATACTTTTAAATTAAAATATTAGCTAAAATATTACTGCCTTCTGATTTCTTTTCCCTTGGGGTGTATTTGGCTCATCCAACCTGCTTAGTCCTGAGGAAGGGGGCGATTAGCACCCGAAACGTCGACGAGCAGAATGAGATAAAATTTTGTGTTTTATTTCTAATCCTGGCTGCCTACCTAGCATCAATACTATATTATTATTATTATTAATTTTTTTTTTTCAATGAAAAGTCATTTCGGCTGCTGAGGCCATTTGACTTTATACATTTATTATGTAAATTAATTAAATTAAATACAATGTCATCCGGCGGGCGTTCAACGGTTTTGTTTTTCGGGGGCCACCTATCCCGATTTTCAGCACCGCTTGGCGTTGCTTAACAAGAAAAATGATTATTGCTACTACTATACCAATCCAGTGCCTGTTTGACGATTTGTTTACATTCATAGAATATATAAATGCAAAGAATACATAGATAATTCTCTATACATTTCCTATGGAAGAAACCGAAACTTTAGGAATTAATAACTAAAAATCTGGTGTGACAAGCACCAGATTTTTCGTGTCGACATATATTTAGTTTCCGACAGTATGGAACATTTTTTTTTTAAACATTCACACTTTTTCTCATTCACACTCACACTCACACACACATTCACACAGTCTTTTCGGCAACTTAGGCCATTTAAGACTTTGACGATAACCGTTGTAATTAATATATCAATTTGGTGTTCAGGCATTTTTATTTAAGCCATCTGGTATCCAAATAGTATGGAACATTAGAATTCAAGATGTAAAATTTATAAACAGAAAAATATTTATATTTTGTTACCATGGCAACCATTTCTCCTATCTTCCCTATGGAGTACAAGAGTAAAGTGGTCTTCAGAAGATTTCAATGACGAAATGAGAACATCTAAAAAATAATAGATTTTTGAATTTTAAACAAAATTATTTAGAGCGAATTTTGAGAAAATCGAAAAAAACTGAAAAAGTACATCAGTAAAGTACTAGTACTTTTTGGCCGATTTTGTTCAAAAACTTTGTGTCGCGTCTAGCTTAGGAGGCGAATTCTCTACCACTGATCTTCTCCCAAAAGTTGAAACCCAACAAAAACAGAAAATTCTGGGAAAAGACATCAATCATTTCTCTTTGTCTAACAAAAAAAGAAAATATTTTATAATATGCCAGTGTAAAGAAAGAATATAGGTCGAGAGTTTAAAATTCAAACGAGAGAATTCATTCCCTCGTCACTTATAATCTCTAGAATGTTAATCCAAGGAGATTGAATTAATATGCGTATCGATGAGCCATCTAGTGGAAAAAAGTCCAATTACACAAGAGGGAAATTTACTTTCAATCTCATTTACTAAGCGTTTAGGTCCTAAGATTTAAAGAAAAAAAAAAAAATTCCTCCTCCCTTTCTAATTGACATCAACATCAAGACTTTCAAGATGGCAAATTCGCGAGATATGATTGTGCTTAAGATTGGGCAAGAAGTCACCCCCTGGGAGGTCGAACCAGGACCTGGCCGCAAAAAAACAAAATTTTTTATTTTCTTTGGGCCGAACCTCCTAAAAGTTGTATTTTGGCTAGAAAATGATAATAGCAAAGTTTTAGCTAAATTGGATAACGTTAACCCGTGCCTCATTGGGGTTGAAGTTTTGAATAAATGCTATTTTATCGGAAAATTCGCAGTTTTTACTTCATAAAATGAAAACCAACTATCGTAGAAAGATTATTTTTGACTCATTTTTTATAGCAAATTTAATTCTCTTGAGGTTTTATAATAACCATTTTTTCATTAAAACGTATATAGAATTTGACTACAAATCATTTGAAATAAATAGGGATGGGGTTTAAATAGCCTTAGTTGTCGAAAAAGACCTTAAAAAAAAACCTATAGATTTATTGATAATTACAAATTAGCATTTCGGTTTTGATATATTGCTTCTTCAGAAAAATAAGTGGAAAGTCACAATAGAGACCATTCGATATAACTTTTTGCCGGGAAAATATTCCGAGGGGAATGAAATTTTTACTGGTTATTTGGGGGTACTCTAGAATGCCTATCCCTAGTTTGCGACTTCGAGGTCCCTGTGGGGTGGGGAGGGGGGCAAAAACCTCAAAAATTTGAGAATTATTTCAGTTTGTCCCTTAGATCTCGTAAAAAATTAGGTGTTATCTGTGTCTTCTACACAGCCGGTGGCTTTTTAACGTGACAACGTCTTTTGCTTGATTTCAAAAAAATTTTTTTTTCCTTACCTATATTTAAATATAAAGAGAGAAAGTATTGTTTTTATATTTTTTTACTAGTACTTTGTTCCCATTAATAAACATGTTCAAACATTTTCATTGAAACAATATATGACAGGTGTGGCCAAACTTTTATCCATTAAGGGCGACATATGCTTAAAAAATGAGGTTTTTCGAAAAAAAAATTAATTTTGGAGTTAAGTACTCTGGATTTTTTTATTTATTCTATTAGAGGTTATCTTTCTGCACTAAATGACATCTCATTTAGTCTGATCTGAATAGTCGTTCGGAATCTACAGGGGTTTAAACTTTCAAATTAGAATTTACCGCAGCGCGGTAAAATAAAATGATAGGAAAAAAATAAATGGTGCAATCTTTAGCTGAAAACTCATTCTTTCTAACCGTATATTTCTCATAATTATACCTCTTAAGACAGAGGAGTTATTCAAGCCAATAAACTTTTTCGTGCAAGCCCCTCTAACATGCCACTATAGACACATGATTTGTAAGACGTTGTCACGTCAAAAATTAATATTTTGTGAACCATAGCACCATGTAAAGCTGTAGAGCATACAATTTGCTAGTTAACTACATAAAACGAATTTGTAGACCCAATACTGACCGAAATATGGCCGGTAGTTAACTAGCAAATTGTATGCTCTACAGCTTTACATGGTGCTATGGTTCACAAAATATTAATCTTTTACGAGATCTAAGGGACAAACTGAAATAATTCTCAAATTTTTGAGGTTTTTGTCCCCCTCCCCTTCCCTCCCTCCACACGGTCCTCGAGGTCGAAAATTTAGGATTGGCATTCTAGAGTACCCCCAAATAACCAGTAAAAATTTCATTCCCCTCGGAATATTTTCCCGGCAAAAAGTTATATCGAATGGTCTCTATTGTGACTTTCCACTTATTTTTCTGAAGAAGCAATATATCAAAACCGAAATGCTAATTTGTAATTATCAATAAATCTATAGGTTTTTTTTAAGGTCTTTTTCGACAACTAAGGCTATTTAAACTCCATCCCTATTTATTTCAAATGATTTGTAGTCAAATTCTATATACGTTTTAATGAAAAAATGGTTATTATAAAACCTCAAGAGAATTAAATTTGCTATAAAAAATGATTCAAAAATAATCTTTCTACGATAGTTGGTTTTCATTTTATGAAGTAAAAACTGCGAATTTTCCGATAAAATAGCATTTATTCAAAACTTCAACCCCAATGAGGCAAGGGTTTGTTTTTTTATTTAAAATCATGGCCTTGCTCAGATAAGAAGCATTTAGCCAAAGGCAAGGGTTAACGTTATCCAATTTAGCTAAAACTTTGCTATTATCATTTTCTAGCCAAAATACAACTTTTAGGAGGTTCGGCCCAAAGAAAATAAAAAATTTTGTTTTTTTGTGGCCACCCTAGTGTATATCGATCAAAATCTCGACATCGAATTTTTGACATGAATCCAATACTTTCTCTCTATACCGTATATATTAACATATATATAGGTAAGAGAAAGTAAACAATATGGTGGGACTGGTACAGTGAGCGCCACAATTAAGTCCCCACCTGAAAGCTAGAGCCCTAAGTATATGGTATGGTGTATAGTGAAATAAGTTCCGGGGTGAGCGAGCCGGAGCTCGGTCTTTTTTTTATAAAATTGTAAAAAACTAAAAAAAGTACATCAGAAAATATTTAAAATTTGAAAGAAATTATAACGAGACAACTTGCTCCTCAATGGAAACATCAATAAAAACACCAAAATAAGAAATAGCAGTCCAGGGAGAGTTTTGAGGAATAGCAACATTACTGACTGAGTGGATTCTTAGAGGAGGAGACAGTGAGCCTCCAAGAAAACTTTAATCATGAGGTATACGTAAGAGAGTTGCCCGGGAAATGCGTCAGCCTGGAGACAATTAAAAATTATTGATGATAGCACTCACCCAGGACTGAATGTATTCAGGAAAAGCCAAATTTCTTTAGGTCTTCGTGTTTTATTACTAAAGAAATTTGGCTCTATAAGTTATATTCCTGGGTTAACAGAAAGAATATCAAGAATCTTCAAAATATATAACATCAACTTGGCAATTAAAACTGAAAAGGAACTTCGTCCTCTCTTTTCGAACAAGGACAAAAAGGCCAAATTTGATCAAAAAGGATTGGTCTATAGGGTTGAATGCAAACAATGCAAAAAAGATAAAAGGCCATATATGTATCTAGGGGAGACGCTCCGACCCTTGAAGATAAGAATCAGAGAACACGCTGCTTCCGTTATACACAAACCTTTAAAATCTGCCCTGGCCAGTGGCGCAACCAGGGGGGGGGGGTTTTAGGGTTTTAACCCCCCCCCCAGAAGAGAAAAAAAAATTCAAATTTCTATATAATATTACAAATTATTAGAAAAGAAAAAAAAATTGTATCCTTTTTATTATAAAAAAAATAATTTCTTAAAAATATGTTTATTTTATTTTAAAAAAATTTTAACAAAAATGAAAATTGCTTATTTTTCGTAAAGTATTAATATAAAATATAGTCTATATATTATATATAAGAAATAAAAAAAAAAACTAATTCTTTTGTTATTTCTCCTAAATCATAAAAAACAAAAGACTAATATAAGACTCTACATTCATTTATTGAAATTTGATTTTGTCAATGGTGATTTGAGATGAACACGTCGAGCTCGTCGACCAGTCCCGTCAGGGACTGATTTTTGAGGAGTAGGGAGGTGAAGGGCCTCTCACCCCCAAACATTGGGAACCGGCTTAATGGCTTCGAGCTAGATACCGGTACACATGGGTTGGTGCGTGTCAGCGTGCACGATGCACCAGGGGAAAACAACCGGAGAATGTTTTTTTTTTTTTGTAGGCTATTGAGGGTTTTTTTTATGCCATAACCTTATTGAAATTTGAGAATTATTTAAATAAAAGATTGTGCTAATAGGAATAGAGAAGAAGACAAAGAGATAGTTAATCTCACAACTGAAAAGGTAAATTTTTTAAATTTTTTTGTATTAAAATCGAATTTCGTTTTTTCACGTCGTAGCCAGGAAAGAGGGGGAAGGGGGTTTCCGGAATCTACATCTCCCCCACCCGAAATTTATCTTTACTTTCTCTTAGCTCTACAATTATGATAATATATATATATATATATATAAAGTATTGGATTCATGTCAAAAATTCGATGTCGAAATTTTTATGGTTCTTCACGTTTTGAGGTCCCTGAATTCAAAAAATTGGTTTTCGTAACATGTTCTGTCTGTCTGTGTGTGTGTGTGTCTGGCTGGGTTCAATTTAAAGCATAAAGGAATTGAGCTATGAAGATGAAATTTTATATTAAAGTTACACATCTCCCTGGACCGAGAAGGTCCGATGTCGGCGGACCCGAGCCATTGGGGGGGGGGGGATGGCAGGGCCGAAGACCCCCATCTAGGCGCTCCGGCCGCCAAAGAGGCAGTGGCGTACCGAGGGGGGGCGAGGGGGGGCCGGTCCGCCCCACGCC
>JAKCPI010003184.1:0-20201 GCA_023213315.1 Euborellia annulipes
AGAAAGTAAAAACAAATTTTAGAAAAGACTGTGTGAATGTGTGTGTGAGTGTGAGTGTGAATGAGAAAAAAAAAAGACTTTGACGATGACCGTTATTATTTATAATATCTATTGGCGGTCCAGGCATTTCTATTTGGTATCCAAATGGCTTAAATAAAATCATCGGACTGCCTGGGGTCCGAACTCGCGACATTCGGTATAGATGGTAGGCACGCTACCAACTAGACCAAACCCGTAGGCGATTTTTTCATTAAATAAAAACATATATTTAATGTAAACAATTCCTCAAGCAGGCACTGGATTGGAATATTGGATCTCACCACAATAGCCATCACGCAACTCTACAAGGAGAGGAAGTTGCTGTGACATCCCGTCCTGTGGAAGGGACGTAAAGAAGGTTCCCTCTCAGTGATGCATTCTTCGAAAGGAGTCGGTGCTGAGGGAGTCCCTCCTCAAACTAGGACATCCTCCCGAGCATAGAAGAGGTTGGATATAAGGAACCAGAAATAAGGATTAGCTCGTTAACCATGGCAACCGTTTCTCCTATCTCTCCTATGAAGTACAAGAGTAAAATGATCTTCAGAAGATTTCAATAGCAAAATGAGAATATTCATTTTAAAGAGCATCTAAAAAATAATTGATTTTTGATTTTTAATCAAATTAGTTGTAGTCTAACGAATTTTGAAAAAATCGGAAAAAACTTAAAAAGAACCATCCATTGATTGTAATAAGTCATAAGCGAACAAGTCACTCTTAATACATATAGCCCAATTAAATATTGTATAATTTACAATGATAATTAAATATAATACTGTCAACCTTGTATTCTAACAATTAATCGTCCTGAGGAAGGTCGTGACTTGAGACCGAAACGTCGACGATTAATAATTAAATAAAAGTTTTTTATTTAATCTCCTTGGCTGCAAAGTCTCCTATACCCAATTAAAAAGAACATTAGTAAAGTACTAGTAGTTTTTGACTAAAAGCTTATTTTCACGCCCTAGGGGGAAGGGTGTTTGAAATTTCAATCTCCTAGCTCATTTCCCATAACACACACCCACACGCACACAGACAGACCATGTCGCGAAAACCACATTTTTGGATTCAGGTGACCTCAAAACGTGTATATCCGTCAAAATCCCGACATCGAATTTTTTGACAAGAACCCAATACTTTCTCTCTTTATATATTAACAAATATAGAGGTAAGAGAAAGTAAAAATAGAATTTCTTTCCGCATAATAGTTAATTTAATTATTAAAGTTTGATTTGTTTTTCACTAATTTCGTTGTGTGAGTGAGTGAATGATATTAAATAACAGAAGCAGCCAGCAAGCAGATTGCATAATCCTCGCCCCGTTAATAATTTAATTTCAGTTAAATGCGCATTTATTTAATGAAATATGTTTTTATAGGTATTCTAAATCAAATAGTGTGAGAGAGAGAGAGAGAGAGAGAGGAGAGATTATAATTAACGATTCTCATTCGCATTTTATGTCATTAAATAAAAAGCCAAGTTGTTGTTACTATTCTTCTTGTACAAATATAACGACACGACGCTTTTTCTTTTCGTTTGTTTATTTAAAACAAGAAATTTGAAAAATAAATAGTGGTGCCATATTATTCGAGCATTTTAAGGCGGAACAGGAGCGAAGGTGTTACGCATGTTTTTCCCGATTGTGTGTCATTAAAAAGTATGCCCAAAAAATCAAGTAATTCAAAAATTTGCCAAGAGATGTCAGAATAGTAGCTAATAATATTTAATGCATTTGGTTGATTTTCATTGATCTTTTAACAATAAATACTTTATAAATGTTATTATATATTATGTATCTTTTATAAAAGCATAAAATTATATAAATATAGGCCAGATATAGGCTAATACTATATCGTCTGTTAGACTAGCCTGCCATCTCTTGAAAGAATGCTGAACTAATTTGACAGTTGAATTTTAAATAAATCATCTAAGCTTATTTTAAAAATTTCTTAATTAATATGTGATTAATAATAACAATAAATTCATTTTTAAATTTAAAAAAAATTAAAGATTATTGGGACAGATTGTTTTTTTTGTATTTGCTTGATAACAAAAAAATTAATTACGATAATTTTTTAATAAGTCATTAAAAAAATTATAGCTCGATGTCCCAATAATCTCTTATGAATTTAATTCATTTAAAAAAAAACCGCATTGAAAAATTCCTTATAATAAAAAGTTACCTACCTATCATGGAAAAAAAATAATCGACATAATATTTAATTCAGGATTATTTTCATTTATTAAATTTATTATTTATATTTTAATTAAATATTATATTACCAAATAAACAAAGCATTATTGCAAATTAGATTATTTTTTTTAAATAAGCCTTATATGATAACTTATAATATTTCCTTTTAATCAATTCGATGAAAAATAAATTTGAATATTCTAGGTTAGGCCTATACGACACAGCTTTTAATGTCTGTCAGAATTTTTCTACAATTGTCAAATAAAAAAAAAATTGTCAAAAAAATCTGGTGTGGCAAGCACAGAACACATCTTTCCGTTTTTTTTTTTATAAAAAACACACTTTTTCTCATTCACACTCACATTCAGGCAGTCTTTTCGGCAACTGAGGCCATTTAAGACTTTTGACGATATCAGTTATGATTAATATATTATTATTGGGGGGTCCAGGCATTTTTATTTAAGCCATTTGGTATCCAAATGCCTTAAATAAAATTATCGGACTGCCTGGGGTCCGAACCCGAGACGTTTGGTACAGAAGGTAGGCACGCTACCAACTACTCCAAGCCCCTTGGGCCCTTAATTATAAAAAATAATATTATTTCCTTTTATTATTTTAAAAAAAAAATTTTAAAAAATTTTTGGGTTGGGTTAAACTTTTTATCCTTTTAAATTTTTTATTTAAAAAAAAAAAAAAATAAAGAAACACATCTTTCTCGTAATGTTTCTGAGAGAGAAAAAAAAGCCAACTTTACTTTATCTTGCATGTATAGGAAATAAAAAAAAAAAGGAAAAATCAAAATCCTCTGATATATGTTGCCAATTTTATTTGTTTTATTAAATTTATTTGGACACATCTGGTAGCATCATTTCTCAAAATATTTACCAAATAAAATACACAATCGAATTTCTCTTTCAAAGGGAGAGAGAGTTTTTTTTTTTTTAGCACCTCTCTAAATGAAATTTATAGACGGATTGTTGCATCCCCCTTTCGTCAGAGATAGATAGATAGATAGATCATGGTTTAAACTAGAGGATTTACAGAGAGAGTGAGTGAGTAAGAGGGTAGGGTTGTTGTTGTTGTTGTTGTTGTTCACTGCTGATAAACTACCGAACTTTGCCAATAGAGCGATTATTAACTTGTAATTAACTCTCAATTGAAAAGTATAAACTCTCAACTATTCCAACTAACTAACAGTTGCTGCTTTTACGTATCTATAGAGTAAGTCTCGAATTAATCTATAGTAACAGGTTAATCAAAAGAAAACACTCTCTATTGTTGTTTTGGATTAATTCGATTAAATTTCGAAAAATATTAATTTTACTAGCCGCTCCTCTCGCCTGCGGCGGCCGAGGTGTGCAAAGACAGACATCTCAAATCAAACTGGCCTCTGGACATCGCCGGCATCCCGTGAAGTTACATTATTTCCTATCTCTAACTCCTCCTCCTGCTTTCTTCACTTATACCCGTAGTTCCTTGAGGAAGAAGGAATCCTTATATCTATACAGTTATAAGACATAAGGATTCCTTGTTCCTCAAACAATGACTATGAATACCGGTATTAGCTAGTGAACTAATCCTTATTTCTGGCTCCACCCGGTTCCTTTTATCCAAACTCTTCTATGCTAGGGAGGATGTCCTATTTTGACGAGGAACTCCCTCAGCACAGACTCCTTTCGAAGAATGCATCACTGAGAGGGACGTCTTTCTTCCACAGGACGGGATGTCACAGCAACTCCCTCTCCTCGTAGAGTTGCCTGGGGGCTATTGTGGCAGGATCCAATATTCCAATCCAGTACCTGCTTGAGGATTTGTTTAAATTAAATAAATATTTTTAATAATTAGGGAGGTTTAGGCCTTTTCAGTACATAAAAACAATACAATTTTTAAAAAAATTTATATTTATTTCTAAAAGGTTAACAAACCAATGCAGGTTTCGATAGCATTTCATCTTATCTTCTTCAGTGAGTGGTTTTGTACCTTGAAAGGTTTATATTTAATTTTAAAATTTTTGATATTAACACACATTAAAATTTTTTTTTAATTACAGTATAATTATATACCTTTCTAAAAAATTCCTCTCCAGGAACCAAACCTTTGGGAGAGGGATTTTTTAGAAAGATCACCTATGATAAGGTATATATGGGGGGTACAGTAATTAAAATTTTTTTTAATATGTGTTAATATCAAAAATTTTAAAATTAAATATAAACCTTTCCAAGTACAAAACCACTCACTGAAGAAGATAAGCTGAAATGCTATCGAAACCAGCATTGGTTTGTTAACCTTTTAGAAATAAATATAATTTTTTTAAAAAATTGTATTGTTTTTATGTACTGAAAAAGGCTTAAACCTCCTAATTATTATATACCTGCAGTACTCGGTGAATCTACGTTTTTAAATAAATATTTTTATTTAATAAAAAAATCCCTCACGTTAAGGATTTGAACACGAATCTTCTTTGTAAAAGCCGGCAACCAAGCCAGCGAACCGCATATAGACAAAATGTTTTAACAAGAACCTACGGTGGTTAGCTTACATTTGGCAGAAATATGTTAATATTAATATAATCATTGTTATTCAATTAATAAATCTTCTTTATATGGACCCTGTTACGCATTAGTGTGTCAAGCGCCACCTACCGAGTTTTGAGAAAATTAACATTAAAGTTTTTTTGTTTTCATTGGATTATATATAATTTTTTTTGTCAATTGTGCAAGTAACATTAAATATAAATTTTTTTAGGACATATTTCATAAAAAATACTATTAATTATAGCATTTGAAACAATATTCCGTGCTTAACTCAATTTTTAATTTTTTTTGGCGCTTGACACACTATTGCATAACAGGATCCATATATGATTAAAAATATAATTTTATCTTTTCTTTCAAATAGTACTGTACCATTAACTATTTTTTTGCTAACGAGAGCATAGTGTTACAAATCTCACTCTTATAAGATACTCATTTCAACTTCAATTAGTTTTTTTTTTTTTTCTTTTAATCTCTTAAAACTTTGACGTACAAAAGGGGCATAAATTTCTTTTTAATAAAATTTTGTCATTTTAAAGGAAGGAAGGCATTTTAGATGGAGAGAGGGAATAATAAATAACGTGCAACGTAACGTAACGTAATTTATTTAATTTTCTCTCTGGCTTGGAAAATCCTCTCTCCCACCAATCCAAATCCAATTATCTATTGTAGCTAAGTATTTTTTTCTCTCTCTCCCACTCTCTATATAAAATTAAGTAAGCATTAATAAATTATTTAACCACCCTTTAATTTAAAAAAAATATATAAAATTTAGGTCATAATTATTTCAACATGAATGATTGATTGAATGGAGCGAAAGAGAGTGTTGTTGAAATATAATCCTGTTATTTCCCCCCCTCTCCCCTCTCTGTTTGTCTTTCTCTCTCTTTTTGTTTTGTTTTTCATTCATCATAACAAATGACTCTCTCTCTTAAGTAGACGTCATCAACTTCCACCCGTATATTTGATCCTAATAAATAAATATAGGTCAAAAAAAAGAAAAAGAATATGTTGTGACTGCTCGCACAGCACAAAAAGCACGAATTTTTGACATGAATCCATTACATTCTCTCTCTATATATATAAACCCTGTTAGACAATTGTGTGTCAAACATCGAGTTTTGAGAAAATCAACATTAAATTTTTTCTGATTTAAATTGTTTTGATTAGATTATATATCATTTTTTTTTTGTCAATTGTGCAAGTAAATACTGTAATTATGGCAGATATTCATAAATTATCTCTAAAAATACGACTAATTTAGAGAAAAACAATAAAATATAAAAAATTATTATTGCAAAATTCTCTAAGTCCAATATTATATTTGTAAAAATGCTTCAAAGTCTCTTGATAATAAATAAAATAATTTTAGGTTATAATTCAAAAATTAAAACGAAGATATTATTAAAGTTCTTTTATGGTTATATTTAATACTAATAGCTTAGAAACTTTTTATCAAAATTACATTAATAAATTTTATATAGTATTTATATTTTAAAATTAAATACAAAGTGATAACAAAATTTTCTCATCAATTAATTCCTGAATGGAAGTGAACATGGCAACAGTAAATCAAAGTTATAATGAAATTGACTTAATATCGAAATCGCACTCATCCTCATCTTCATTATCAGGAATAATATCAAAAAATTAAATTTTGACATCTACGAATTCATTTCTCATTTTTCAAAAAAAAGGATTTTGGTTTTATTTAAGGTACAAATATAATATAGGTTAAATAAGTTTTTATTGGTTGTTAACATCATAAAAAACAACGTGTTAGGAACATAAATCATTATTGCAAAATGTAAAATCCTGCATTGAAATATTGTAAATATAATTTTATGCTTTTACATTAAATATAAATTTTTTTAGGACATATTTCATAAAAAAAATACTATTAATTAAAGCATTTGAAACAATATTCCGTGCTTAACTCAATTTTGAATTTTTCGGTCTTTGACACACCAATGCATAACAGGGTCCATATAAGACTTATATGTATGTATATTAACATATACATATAGGTAGTAATAAGACAGATTTTGAGATAATAACTATCACTATTTTGGAACAAAATTAATCATGTTTCAACTAGAGCCAACGGTTCCCAGTTTATAATTAATTGAATAAAAATGGCGACAGCCATTTATAATTAAAATTCGCCTTTCTTCCAGCTGGCTCGAGTCCGTCTGAAGCGGACCTTCTCCGTTCTCTTGTCCCTTTTCAAAATTCCTTCAGTTCAAAAAGCGAGCTAAGGTTTCGGATTTCTACAAAGAAGATCCCTGTTCAAATCCTGATCGTGAGGGATTTTTTTATTAAATAACAATATTTATTCATTGTAAACAAATCCTCAAGCAAGCCCTGGAGTGGAATATTAGATCTCACCACAATAGCCACCTGGCAACTCTACGGGGAGAGGGAGTTTCGGAATGGACGTAAAGAAGGTTGCCTCTCAGTAATGCATTCTTCGAAAGGAGCCGGTGCTGAGGGACTCCTCAAACTAGAACATCCTCAATAACAGAGAAGAGGATGGATAAAAGGAAGCGGGAGGACCCAAAAATAAGGATTAGTTCATTAGCTAGAGACGAAAGCAGGAGGAGTTAGAGAATGGAAATAATGTAACTTCACGGGGCACCGGTAGATGTTTGCGGACAGAGGTGTGTCTCTTGGAGCAAATCCTGATAAGAATTTCAAAATGTTTCTCGCTTGAGACGGGAAGCGAATCCTGAACGTCAACAACGAGAAGCTACTGCCACAAATCACGGGACCCATTTTTTTTGTTTCAACGTGTAAGAGACAAGAGAATTTTCACTTGATTTGAATTGATTTTGATCTTATAAAAATAAAAATAAAAAAAAGTCGGATTTTTTTTGCGAGTTCACTTATTAATTAAAAAGAAGCGAGAAGAGGAAGTCATTAAGACGGATTTGTTTAAACAATTTCCTTTTTTTTTTTCTTTTTCTAAATGAATGAATTATAAAATGATACTTTTTCAAACGTCATAATGAAATTGTTTTAAACTGATTAGGAAAAAAAAAGAGAGATTTCATCTAAATGAAGTATTGATTACAAATTGCATTATTTTTAGATTAAGATGACCTTAAGATAAGAGGGACTTTTATAAGAATAAAGATCATGTGGTAATGGATCATGCATTGCAATCTCTGGAAGTAGGAATTTTGAAAAATCACTTTACAAATGGAAAATATACTAGCTGCGCCGGCGTACTTCGCCCCCAATGGACCTCCTGTTAACCCGCCAGTGTGCTTTTATTAATTAATTTTAGTAAGAAAAATTTTAACATAGAACAGGTTGAGAAAAGGTTCAGGCCAGGACGTTCAGTGACCAAAAATGTAGACCTGCTATTGTCCTGTTTTGTGCGTATGCATGACAGGAGCAGGTGGAGAAATTTTTATTTAGGCAATAAAATGCCAGAGTTAGATCAGGGCCCTATTTCATAAAGCTGACAATTTTTGCATATTTTGTGCACCATAATACATTAGAAAGTTGTAGAGCATAAAATCTGCTAAAATTTGGTTGATAAAACAAATTTCTAGACCCAATATTAACCGAGATACGGCCGATCAAAGTTTCTTTTTTTTTTCATTTTGGACTTTTTCCAGTTTTTCGCTTATATCTCGCAAATTAAACATATTTTGTTAATTATAATACATTACAAACTTGTAGAGCATTAAATCTGCTAAAATTTGGTTGATAAAACCAATATGTAGACCCAATATTAACCGAGAAACGGCCTAACGAATTTTCTCTATGTTTTACATTCGAGAAATATGGTCTAACTTTGATCTGCCGTAACTCGGTTAATATTGGGTCTAAATATTCGTTTTAACAACTAAATTGTAGCAAATTTAATACTCTACAGCTTTGTATGGCACTAGGGTGCACAAAATATGCTTAGTTTACGAGATGTCGGGTCTTCTTAGTAAAAAATTCAAAAAATCGCTCTAGTTTCTACAAAAGCAAACTTTGATCAAAAAAATTATTTTTCCCTTTATTTTTAGGTTAGGAGAAACAAAAATTTCATATGGAGAAGCCAGACCCAAAAATCGTGTTGACCAGTGTAATCGATAATCAATTATTTTTTCCCATAATCGAACACCCCTAGTAGCAACTTCCGGCACTCCTTGAAGTTACATTATTCCCTATCTCTAACTCCTCCTCCTGCTAATCCTTATTTCTGGTTCCTTTTATCCAACCTATTCTCTGCTAGGGAGGATGTCCTACTTTGAGGAGGGACCACAGCACATACTCCTTTCGAAGAAAGGAAAATTCCTTTACGTGGGGTGTCACAGCCATTCCCTCTCCTCGTAGAGTTGCGATGAGATCCAATATTCCAATCCAGTGTCTGCTTAAGGATTTATTTAATGAAAAAAAAATCCCTCACGCTCAGGATTTGAACTCGGATCTTCTTTGTAGAGGCCGCGACACCAGCAAGACCCCCTTAAGAATATTTATTCCCTTATATGCAAGCAAAGAGACCTTGACTGGGTGAATTTATTCCAATGTGTGTCAAAAGATCAAACACTATTCCTTTCTCTCTTTCTTTATTGTTATTAAAATTCTTATCAAACGTTCTTTTCTTTTTCTTTTTTTTTTTTCTATTCTATTCTAAGAATTGAAAATCAGCCACCGACCACATGTTTCCTTTTCCTGACTACTTTATATGCCTAAAGTGAGTGAGAAAAGGGAAAGATTATTAAATTAAAATAGAAGGGATTCTTTCTTCTAGGAGACTTAAAATAGAGCATCTTCTTCTAATTAATTAATGCAACAAACCCAAAGGAAGGGTTTATATCAAAAGATCTTTTGCTGACATTTAAATATTAGATGCTATTTATAAGATGACATTCATTTAATTTAATCACACCACCTATAATTAGATGGCACGTGTAAATCCGCTTATGCCGTTAATATAATTATACAAAATTATTATCAATGGTGGATTAGCAGATCTTAAGCTGCAATTAACGTATCAATCAACACACCAAGTGTCAAAATACGTAACAAACGTGTAAACCTCGTGCTTATTTGATTTACCGAATAATTATTAGGCAACGAAATTGCAAAACTTTCCCTACATATAACTACCCAATTAATGGTACGTGTACATTGTAGAGTAAAATCTAGCTAGATTTTATTTACTCTAGCTAGACAAGTCTAATTGGGTGTGTACACTGCAGAGATTTCAGCTCTAGCTAGAGCACCGTAGAGAAGACCTAGAGTCAAGTCTAGCTAGAGAGCTCTCTTGGGTGTGTACACTATAGCCTTTTGCAGTCGTATATTTTCTCTAGCTATACTCCAGTTATCTCACATAATTTATTTGTGTAACTTGCAGTTTACCGACCGTTTAGGTACCTTCCAGTGGCTTAGCTAGGGGACTGAAAGGATTTGATAAAAAACAAATCAATTAAATAGAGGCGAGCAATGCACTTACTGTATTATGGAAGAACTTATATTGGAAAGGTTCTCACGACCCCTTCCATGCATTCTTATTAAAATTTAATACAGTATATTTCTTTTCTATTAAATTCATTAAAATTATTAATATTTTATTTCGACAAAACCTTTCAATTATAAATATTTTCAATCATAGGCGTAGCCACGGGGGGGGTTTTGGGGGTTCAAACCCCCCATTGGACCCAAGCCATGACTAGATATTTAAGCTCTATAATACAAAATACTTTTTTTCTCTATATATTTCATATATAGGGTAAGAGAAAGTAAAATATAATAATTTTCTCTAGCTTAAAAAAAAAAAAATTAAATAAAACGCAAAAAAATTCGAGAAAATTCAGAATTTTCCCATTGAAAAGAATTGATTTTTGTTATGCTTTATAAAAAATTAAAGCCGCTTAAAATTGATTAAATCTCGCAAATGAAAAATAATAAAAATTATTATATAAATAAATTTTTTATTTTTTTTTCTTAAATAGGTCTGAGATAGAAGAAGTCTGGTCAAGAGAAACACATATACATAAAATTAAGAGATTTGCATTATTTATTGCCTGATACGAGTTGATTGAAAAATTGCGGCACTTAATTAAGAAAGGGCGGGCCCGAGCCACCTCGAGGGGGGTCCGGGGGGGCCGAAGCGAAGGTGGGGTAAGTGGCTAGTCATATATTTCATTAGACGCCTTATACCGCCCTATTAGTCGGGGTGGGGGAGGGGGAGAAATAATCCTAAACCCCCCCCATCCAAAATTTCTGGCTACGCCTATGTTTTCAATTATAAATTATTACAAATTTAAAAATTAAATTTCAAAATAATTATTATATTATTAAATGAAATGTAATTGAATTTTTTAATTATTGATATGATTGAAAAATAAAATTAATAACGAAATAATATTAATTATGAAGAAAAGAAATAAACACGAACAGCGAACAAACAAGAAACGAAGGGTGTTAGAAGTTAGGTTAGAAAGACAGAAATATTTACTGATCTTCTGAAAGAAATTCATAATGACGACTTCAAATCGTATAAAAACATTTAAAGTATGTGCCCTAAAGACTATGATCGTTTAGTAAAGAAGAGACTGCAATTCAGATTGTCAAAAGTAGCTAGAGCAACTGCTCTATTTAATCAGCCAAATAGAGCGAGATCACTCTAGAGACAAAGTCTCGGAGTTGTGTCCACTGCTACTCTACCTAGATTTATGTCAGTCTCGCTAGATCTTAGAAACGCTAGAGTGCTCTCAATGGTGTGTCCATTTGTAGATTGAGTCTCATATAGCTCTAGCGAGACTAAATCTAGCAAAAACAGTGTACACGTACCTTAAGAAAAACAATTAATATACCAATATTACTAAAAATCGAAAATTTTACAAACCCGCGATTTTAAAGGCAGCATGCCCGGGCTCCTCTCACAACAATACTGGCTCTCGCGATGTGCTAGCCGATGGTGGGACGATTAAGATTATTTCTCTCTTTTTAAAGCCAATATAGAGTTCTCTGTATCCCGTCCACTGTAACTACCTAGATATTTTGTTCAGAGATAGACAGTAGATTTTGCGAGATTCAAGGGGTCTCAAAACAGCAACAAAATCTCAAAATTAGTATTATTATTCTATTTTTTTTTTTTTTTTTAACCTCTCCCTCCTCCCTCTCTCCCTCTCCCCCCCCCCCCCCCCCTCACCCTCCCTCCCCGTCTTTTCGCCCCATCACACAAATTAAAAAATTTTTAATTATAATTATTAATATATATTTATTTGGATTTGTGTCTATTTATTTTTACTTCCTCTTATTTAAATTAAATTAATAAAAAAAAACGACCCCCGGGCCGGCGGCCCCGCGATCGGGGTGGGGTGGTAGCGGGGCCCGCACGCCCCCCCCCCCCCCCCCTATTATTCTATTTGAAATTTAATAAATAAATCAAAAATAAAAGCTAATAATAAAGTTTCCCTTCTTTTTTTTTGTTTTATAAAATTTTCTAATAAATCTTCATCAACAATTTCTAACAATTTAATTTGATCTAATAACAACAACAACAGGCCTAATATTTTTTACTCTAAATGGACAACATAATGCCAAGTAGTAAATTAAAGGCAATAATTGAACGTTGATAGCAAAGAATAAATCAAAAAAAGAGAGAGAGAGAGAAAGAGGGTTACCAACTTGCATTTCAATTTATTTCCAGGTAAAAAACGTCACTCAAAAGGATTCCTTCGCTATTTCATCTTCTTGGGGATTCTATACCATATATGTAAAAAAAAAAAAAAAAAAAAAAGAAATAAGACGGTGAGCGACACATTACGTGAATCGAGACCATAAAACTGAAAAGTGTCTCTCTCTCTCTCTCTTTTAGCGAGATGAGAGAGAGAGCAATTTGCCAGAGAGAGTCCGCAAGATATTCGCACTCTTTGCTGTTTGAAAGAAGGAAGGAAGGAAGGACATCTCTTGAGATTTCATCACCATTAGTTCCTTCTTTCTTTTTTGCTCTCTCTCTCTCTCTCTTTGCTTTTTTGTTCATTTGATACGAGTGCCATCTTTTATTACTAACCTGAGATTTACTAATTCGATTAATTTAATTTTTGTTTGCTTGAAAAAAAAATATTTTTCTTTTTTTTTACTGTTCTATATGTTAAAAGAAATATTGTTTTTATTTTGGGGGCTCGCTGGTGTAGTGGGCTAGGGTTCTACAAAGAAGATCCCTGTTCAAACCCTGGGCGTGCGAGATTTTTTATTAAATAAAAATATTTATTTAATGTACGATTCTTCTACAGGATACTGGTCTCCGATAAAATATTCCCCCTGAAAACCTCCTTTTTAATAATTCCCCCTTCCCTTTCTCCTCAATTTCTCTTTTTTTTTTTTTTTTTTTTTTTTTTTTTTCCAAAGTGAGGGACAATATTAAGTCCCATCCAAACGTTTTCTACTTGTGATTATTTCATTATTAAAAAAAAAAAATTATATATTTTAAACTTTTCTTGGTTCAAACCTAGAAAATTTCTAATAAAGATTTTTATTTTCTTTTATAAAAACAATGAAATAATCACAAGTAGAAAACACATGGGTGGGACTTAATATTGTCCCTCACTGTACACAAATCCTCAAGCAGGCACTGGATTGGAATATTGGATCCTACCACAATAGCCCCCAGGCAACTCTACGAGGAGAGGGAGTTGCTGTGACATCCCCGTCCTGTGGAAGGTTCCCTCTCAGTGATGTAATCTTCGAAAGGAGTCGGTGCTGAGGGAGTCCTTCCTCAAACTAGGACATCCTCCCTAGCATAGAAAGCGATTGGATAAAAGGAACCAGAAATAAGGATTAGTTCACTGAGCTAGAGACGAACGAAGGAGGAGGTAACTTCAGAGATAGGAAATGCTACGGCCAGAAGCCGTTTGGGTTTGAGGTGTGTGTCTTCGTGCACTTAAGCACCTCAGGTAAATAAACGGGGATCCCGATAGGAATTTCAAATAATAAAAATAGAGAGAGAGAGAGAGAGAGAAAGTATTGGATTCATGTTTTTATTTTGTTTGAACAAATAATGATAAAAAATCTGGTGTGGCGGCAAACAACTTTCTCACAAAAATAACAAGTCTGTTGTAAAAGAAATATTTGATGGTCATTGTACTAAAAAAAATTATAAGTAAAAGATGTTTTTGAAATAAAAATTTTAAAATTTTGAATAAAATATTGATTAGTTATATATAAATTGTTGAGTTTGATGGATTTTTAAATTAGGAGGGGACGGGAGCCTTCCCGGGACACAGCAGCCAGGTAAAATAAAAAACGTTATGTTCTGTCGCCGACGTTTCGAGCGCTAGTCGCACTCATCTTCAGGGCAAGCAGAATTGTCAAAAATAATTACAAGTGGTGTGGTACTGTATATTATTATCATGCATAAACATGTCAGTAAAATGTGGGCGTTTCTAATTAAAGGCAATAACAAACCTCTCGAGTCCTAACGAGTCCCCTGTCGCTATCGCCTAAATTGGGGGGGGGGGGGCCCAGTACGCATAATTGGTTGTTCGTCGCATTTTTTATTTTGGACATGTTGATGATAATAATAATATAGTATCACACCATGAATTATTTTTGAAATTCTGCTGCCTGAAGATGAGTGGACTAGCGCTCAAAAGTCGCGAACATAACGTTTTACCTGGTTGTGTGTCCCGGGAAGACTCCCGTCCTCTCCTAATTAGTAATATATTTTTTATAAATTTTAAAATAAATTACTGAAAAAAAATTAATATAATAAACATAAGTGGGCCGAGAGGCCCTCCTTGTGACTTTGCGTTTCGAAAAAAGCTTGTGCGTTCTAGGATTAAAATGCCAGTTTGGAACTAAGTGCTATGGGAAACTAAATATATCTCGACACAAAAAAATCTGGTGTGGCAGCACAGTACGCAACTTCGATTACCGAAAGTAAATTCTGTGCGACCAGTCACACCAGATGCCTCTCTCTTTTTTATTTATTTTTAGAACATGATTTTTTAAGATCTTCTTCTTTTGATCCTAACAGAGAGTCATATTTTGATGATGAAAATGCCCTGCCCCCCCCCCCCCCCCCCATCTATTAGTTTTTTTCTCTTGAAGGTAAAAGTTTTAAGAAATTTATTTTTTCTCTCTCTCTTTCTAAAGCAAAGAGAACAAACTATATAAAGTGTAAAATCTCATTGTCCTAGTGCAATAAACTTATTTGATTTACTCATTTTTTTTTCTCTCTCTTTTTCTAAATTAGATTAAATCCTGACTTCGTTCATCTCTCGCTCTCGAAGCTGCTGCCTGCATCCACTTACACACACAGACACACGCTTACGTCACAGATGGTAAGTCATAAATTACTATTTTTTTTTTTTTTTTCTAATATAAATATTCCTTGATTAAAATTTTTTTCTTTTTTTTTTTCTTTATTTAAAATCGTAATTTATTATAAGAAATCAATAGTTTTAATAAAATTCACATATAAACGTAAAGAATGTTATTATTATTATTATTATTTTTTTTTTTCATTTTTGACTTTATAACGTGGCTATGGTTGTAGCATAATATTGGATCTCTTTCTTTTTTTCTTTTTTTTAAAACATTCACACTTTTTTCTCATTCACACTCACATTCACACACACATTCATACAGTCTTTTCGGCAACTTAGGCCATATAAGACTTTGACGATAACCGTTGTAGAGAATATATCTATTGTGGGGTCAGGCATTTCTATTTAAGCCATCTGGTATCCAAATGGCTTAAATAAAATCATCGGACTGCCTGGGTCCGAACCCGCGTCGCACAGTGGTCCCATTCGCTTCAAAAGCGGTCATAGGCCTATATCTTTTTTATTAGTTGGTACTTTTTGATGAAAATATTTATATATATGTGTTTAAGTATGGCCTTTAAGAATATGTTATTAGATTTAATAATTCTAGTTAAGGAAAAGCGTTAAAAAATAATTCACTGTAAAAACTGAATTTGAAGCGAATTTTTTTCTCCTTTATTAATCAATAAATCTTTTATTACATGGTATTTTTTAATAAAAATTTGCACACATGTTTTTTTAATGTTCTTTAACAAAATTAAATAAGAAAAAATAAATAAATAAGGAAAAAAAATTTTTCAAGCGAATTTTTTTTTTTTTAATAAAATAAATTTTTAGCTTATTTTCTCTTCTTTATTAATCAATAAGTTTATAAATACTAGGGTCCGACCGAAACAAGATTTCCAGCCGAAACCGAAACCGAATATTCGGCCTCAACCTTAGTTTCGGCCGAAACCGTAACCGAAACCGAAACTTGTATTTCCTATAAAAAATTTTTTCATTTTACCTTTTTTTTTTTTTTTGAATTTTTTTTTTCTCTCCCGTGAAAATCATTTTACCTTTTTTTAGGGAGACTAAATTTTTTTTCTCCCTCGAGTGCAAATTATTTGACCTTTTTTTTTTTTTTTTGCATGCGAGTCTCATCCCATTTTTTCAGACTCTGGTTTCGGCCGGCCGAAAGGTTCGGCCACTTTTTGGCCGAAACCGAAACTACGGCCGAAACCATGATTTTTGGCCGAAACTGGCCGAAACCGTAACCGAAACCGAATATTCGGTCGGTTCCTAATAAATACATATATTTTTTAATAAAGAAATTTGGACACATGTAGTTTTGAATGTTTTTAAGGAAAACAAAAATAAAAAAGTTTTTTCAAGGGATTTTTTTTTTCTTTTTTTTATATTTGATATAATTACTATTTTGAACGGTAGAATTTTTAAATATAAATCACGTTTTTTTAATGTCATTTAGGAAAAAATCTGGTGTGAATGGTCGCAGAGCACACAACTTTCTCTTATCTTTGATAATTGGAAGTTGTGTTCTGTACTTACTACCCTCTGATTTTTTTGCGTCTTTATCTATGAAATATAAGAGTAAAGGGTGCTTCAAAGAATTTTGGGGGACAAAATGAGAATTTAAAGAGCATCTAAAAAATAATTGATTTTTGAATTTGAATCATAATCATTGGAGCGAATTTTTGAGAAAATCGAAAAAAAACTGAAAAAGTACATCAGTAAAATACTAGTACTTTTGTTCCGATTTTGTTTCAGGTCTTTAAATATTTTTTAAGCAAAAATGTATAAATTTATAAACAATGAAGAGTGGGTTTTCCTGAGCGAAGTCAGGTAAATGAAAAACACCTCTCTGCTGGGTATAACGCATCAATTGCACCCAAGGGCGGTCCCAGAGGGGGGGTCAAGGGGTCGTGACCCCCCCAAAATCTTTCTTTTTTTTTTAAGACACACTTTTTCCCACTTACTCTCCCAATCACACAATCTTTTCGGCAACTTAGGCCATTTAAGACTTAAACGATACTCATATTTGATTAATATATATTTATTGGGGTCCAGACCCATTTATTTATACTATAAAAAAAAAAAAAAAAACAGTGACCCCCCCCCCAAAATGTAAGGCTAGGACCGCCCTTGATTGCACCTATAATCGAATAGCAAACAACTTAAAAGTTATTTAAAATGATATCTTTTAATCATATTTGCTTTTATTTTGATAAAATAGATTTAATTTGTGGTATAAATGAAGAGAAAGCCTATTGAAAAAGCGCGCGCTCCGACTTTAACGGCCTCTAACTCCCAAATAGGCAAAAATTGGCAAAAGATGACTATTGGACCATTTTCCTTAGCTCTTTGGCTATCTTCTGGTATATTCCAATTTTTAAAGTAATTTAAAACCATCAATGAAAAAGAGTGATTTAAAAAATTTTTGGAGGATTTTTTATTTTTTACAAAGGGCCTTAAAAACAATATAATTTAATAAGGAAAGTAAAAACAAAAAAATTATTTTGAAACTAGAGAAATCGCTGAATAATTTGGTAAAAAAATTATTTGATTTGGACAATTATTTTCCCTCGAAAAAAATTCTTGATTTCATGCAAAAAAGAGCATAAAATTCACTGTTGAGATTTGCTCAACTTTAAGGACCTATAACTCGGCAATGGCTGAGTTGTTTTTAAAAAGAAATACAGTTTTGAAACCAGCAAACATTCTAGTTTGTTACCCTAGAACGTTTTTCAATTAGGTTGACTTTCGTGTTTTTTTTCGCGTGGCCACTTTTGAAGCGAAAGGAACCACTGTGCGACGTTTGGTATAGGAGGGAGGCGCTCTACCTACTACGCCAAACTCGGGGGCATATTGGATCTCATCACAAATAAAAATATTTATTTAATGTAAACAAATCCTTAAGGAGGCACTAGATTGGAATATTGGATCTTACCACAATAGCTCCTTGGCAACTCTACTAGGAGAGGAGTTGCTGTGACATCCCGCCCTGTGGAAGAGAGGTAAAGAAGGTTCCTTCTCAGTGATGCATTCTTTGAAAGGAGTCGGTGCTGAGGGAGTACCTCCTCAAACTAGGATATTTTCCCTAGCATAGAAGAGGTTGAGTAAAAGGAACCAGAAATAAGGATTAGTTCACTAGCCAGAAACGAACGCAGGAGGAGTTTGATATAGAAAATAACGTAACTTCACGAGTGCCGGTAGATGGCTACGACCAGAGGCCGGTTGATTTTGTGGTGTGTGCCTTCGAGCGCTTAAGCATCCCGGCTAACTAATCTTCAGACTTTCAAGTCTAATTTCAACAGGCATCTTCTCAGTTCCCGCAGTTGAGTTCCCCTTTTGTTTTTATTTTCTTCTTGGCTGCATGTGACCACTGGTCATTATAGGTCTTCGGACCTTATGCACCCATTCCAAAATAAAAAAATCCGAGGACCGGGTGATTCGAGGCCGGATAAAAGGCGTTTTACTGCACTTACAAAAACATGCCATCAAATAATGAAATTATTTGAATAAAATGATCGTAAAGTTTTAATTTTATGTATACGTACTAAGTTTTTATTTTATTTTTTTTTTATAACCAAGCACAATTTTGTATTCATTTAAATTAATGACGCCGAAGACGACGTCATCATCATCAAACTTTAAGGTACACAAGTACATCTATCAAAAGATGAAATTGAATTCAAATAGGAGCATATAATCTTGTTATAAGAGAGGAGAGAGAGAGAGAGCTAATTAAAACATAAAACTTTCTCTCTTGTTTTATTGTTTCTAAGATAAGAATGAAAGTTTTTAGTTGGGGGGAAAAATTATCAATATTCTATCTGTTGGGTAAGGGGTGGGAGGTAAATGAATAAAATGAGAGTTTCAAACAGCAATTTGGATGCAAAGACAATTAAACATTGATTGGCAATGCGCTGAAGAAAGCAGAAAATATTCCATTTTAACGTTTTATTCAATTTTCAAAATTATTAGAATCAAAACTTTTTATTAGCATCTCTCGTTTTAATTAAGAAAAAAAAATGATATTATGTTCTATTAATATTTGAAATTCCTATTGGGATCCCCGTTTATTTACCTGAGGTGCTTTCGTGCACGAAGACTAACACCTCAAACCCAAACGGCCTCTGGCCGTAGCCATCTACCGGCACCCCGGTGAAGTTACATCATTTCCTATCTCTAACTCCTCCTTCGTTCGTTTCTAGCTAGTGAACTAATCCATATTACTGGTTCCTTTTATCCAAACTGTTCCATGCTAGGGAGGATGTCCTAGTTTGAACAGGAATTCCCTCAGCACCGACTCCTTTCGAAGAATGCACCGCTTGAGGGAACTTTCTTTGCGTCCATTCCTCAGGACGGGATGGTCACAGCAACTCCCTCTCCTCGTAGAGTTGCCTGGGGGCTATTGTGGTGAGATCCAATATTCCAATCCAGTGCCTGCTTGAGGATTTGTTTACATTAAATAAATATTTTTATTTATTTATTTGTCTTGAAATCTAAAATACCGGCGGAAACTAAATATATGTCGACATGAAAAATCTGGTGTGAGAAGCACAGAACACAACTTACGATTACCAAAAGTAAGAGAAAGTTGTGTGCTGTGCGAGCCACACACCATATTTCAATTAATGAAAGATTTTTATATTTTATTTTAATTATTAGTGATTGAGAATCATCATATAGTTAACTTAAATCTAATTTTCAATTTTGAGTGGAGTCCCCTTCAAAATAGAACATCCTCCCTAGCATAGAAGAGTTTGGATAAAAATAACTGGTTAGAAATGAAGATTAGCCTGTTAGCTAGGAATGAACGCAGGAAGAAGAGTGAGAGATAGGAAATAATGTAATTTCACTGGGTCCCGGTAAAAGATGGCTACGGCCAGAGGCCGGTTGGGTCGGAGGTGTGTGCCTTCTTGCACTTAAGAACCTCGGATAAATAAGCGGTATTTCCGGTAGGAATTCCAAATAAATAAAATAAATAAATAAATAAACCATTTTCAAATTGCCCCCCCCCCTCCTCTCGGACTCACGTTCGACAATATTGTAAGGTATTTATACAGTCGAGACGCTCGACTCGGGGTGCTAATTTTGGGAGATTGCGGTCGCAATTTTGAAGCTATCGACCTCAAATTTTTTTTTAATTAAAGCT
>JAKCPI010003185.1:0-13053 GCA_023213315.1 Euborellia annulipes
TTTTTTTACAACGCTTTTATTAACTTGCTTTCCTGTTTTTCCGACAAATTTGCAAATCGAAATTTCGACCACTTCTACTTAAGCTAGAGCTTTGAAATTTTATACACGTATGTAACTCCCGTGACAATGCAATATTTGATGTGTCTCATCTTTGTAGGTGAATTAATTACAAAATGGCGGCCGATCAAAAAAAGTGGGGGTAAAATATTATAATCAAAATTTCTCCTATTTATAATTAAGTTAGAGTTTTGAGCATTGGCAGAGGTGTTAAATAGATTTTACTCTAAAAAATGTGCTATTCAAAATTATTAAAAATTCAAAAAATTCAAAATGGCGGCCAATTAATCACATTTCCATTGTTCGGTCCGACAAAGTTAGCGATTGAAATTACGACTAGTTCTACTTAACCTAGAGCTTTGAAATTTTATACACATATGTAACTCCCGTGACAATGCAATATTTGATATGTCTCATCTTTGTAGGTGAATTAATTACAAAATGGCGGCCGATTAAAAAAAGTGGGGGTAAAACTTTATAATCAAAATTTCTCCTATTTATAATTAATTTAGAGTTTTGAGCATTGACAGAGGTGTTAAATAGACTTTACTCTACAAAATGTGCTATTCAAAATAATTAAAAATTAATTAAATTGAGATTAGCGGCCAATTAATCACATTTCCATTGTTTGGGCCGACAAAGTTAGCGGATTGAAATTACGACCAGTTCTACTTAACCTAGAGCTTTGAAATTTTATACACGTATGTAACTCCCGTGACAATGCAATATTTGATATGTCTCATCTTTGTAGGTGAATTAATTACAAAATGGCGGCCGATCAAAAAAAGTGGGGGGGGAAGTTTTATAATCAAAATTTCTCCTATTTATAATTAATTTAGAGTTTCGAGCATTAGCAGAGGTGTTAAATAGCCTTTACTCTACAAAATGTGCTATTCAAAATAATTAAAAATTAATTAAATTGAGATTAGCGGCCAATTAATCACATTTCCATTGTTCGGTCCGACAAAGTTAGCGATTGAAATTACGACCAGTTCTACTTAACCTAGAGCTTTGAAATTTTATACCCATATGTAACTCCCGTGACAATGCAATATTTGATATGTCTCATCTTTGTAGGTGAATTAATTACAAAATGGCGGCCGATCAAAAAAAGTGGGGGGGAAGTTTTATAATCAAAATTTCTCCTATTTATAATTAATTTAGAGTTTCGAGCATTAGCAGAGGTGTTAAATAGACTTTACTCTACAAAATGTGCTATTCAAAATAATTAAAAATTAATTAAATTGAGATTAGCGGCCAATTAATCACATTTCCATTGTTCGGTCCGACAAAGTTAGCGATTGAAATTACGACCAGTTCTACTTAACCTAGAGCTTTGAAATTTTATACCCATATGTAACTCCCGTGACAATGCAATATTTGATATGTCTCATCTTTGTAGGTGAATTAATTACAAAATGGCGGCCGATCAAAAAAAGTGGGGGGGAAGTTTTATAATCAAAATTTCTCCTATTTATAATTAATTTAGAGTTTTGAGCATTAGCAGAGGTGTTAAATAGACTTTACTCTAAAAAATGTGCTATTCAAAATAATTAAAAATTAATTAAATTGAGATTAGCGGCCAATTAATCACATTTCCATTGTTCGGTCCGACAAAGTTAGCGATTGAAATTACGACCAGTTCTACTTAACCTAGAGCTTTGAAATTTTATACCCATATGTAACTCCCGTGACAATGCAATATTTGATGTGTCTCATCTTTGTAGGTGAATTAATTTCAAAATGGCGGCCGATCAAAAAAAGTGGGGGGGGAAGTTTTATAATCAAAATTTCTCCTATTTATAATTAATTTAGAGTTTCGAGCATTAGCAGAGGTGTTAAATAGCCTTTACTCTACAAAATGTGCTATTCAAAATAATTAAAAATTAATTAAATTGAGATTAGCGGCCAATTAATCACATTTCCATTGTTCGGTCCGACAAAGTTAGCGATTGAAATTACGACCAGTTCTACTTAACCTAGAGCTTTGAAATTTTATACCCATATGTAACTCCCGTGACAATGCAATATTTGATATGTCTCATCTTTGTAGGTGAATTAATTACAAAATGGCGGCCGATCAAAAAAAGTGGGGGGGAAGTTTTATAATCAAAATTTCTCCTATTTATAATTAATTTAGAGTTTTGAGCATTAGCAGAGGTGTTAAATAGACTTTACTCTAAAAAATGTGCTATTCAAAATAATTAAAAATTAATTAAATTGAGATTAGCGGCCAATTAATCACATTTCCATTGTTCGGTCCGACAAAGTTAGCGATTGAAATTACGACCAGTTCTACTTAACCTAGAGCTTTGAAATTTTATACCCATATGTAACTCCCGTGACAATGCAATATTTGATATGTCTCATCTTTGTAGGTGAATTAATTACCAAATGGCGGCCGATCAAAAAAAGTGGGGGGGAAGTTTTATAATCAAAATTTCTCCTATTTATAATTAATTTAGAGTTTCGAGCATTAGCAGAGGTGTTAAATAGCCTTTACTCTACAAAATGTGCTATTCAAAATAATTAAAAATTAATTAAATTGAGATTAGCGGCCAATTAATCACATTTCCATTGTTCGGTCCGACAAAGTTAGCGATTGAAATTACGACCAGTTCTACTTAACCTAGAGCTTTGAAATTTTATACCCATATGTAACTCCCGTGACAATGCAATATTTGATATGTCTCATCTTTGTAGGTGAATTAATTACAAAATGGCGGCCGATCAAAAAAAGTGGGGGGGAAGTTTTATAATCAAAATTTCTCCTATTTATAATTAATTTAGAATTTTGAGCATTAGCAGAGGTGTTAAATAGACTTTACTCTAAAAAATGTGCTATTCAAAATAATTAAAAATTAATTAAATTGAGATTAGCGGCCAATTAATCACATTTCCATTGTTCGGTCCGACAAAGTTAGCGATTGAAATTACGACCAGTTCTACATAATCTAGAGCTTTGAAATTTTATACACGTATGTAACTCCCGTGACAATGCAATATTTGATGTGTCTCATCTTTGTAGGTCAATTAATTTCCAAATGGCGGCCGATCAAAAAAAGTGGGGGTAAAATTTTATAATCAAAATTTCTCCTATTTATAATTAATTTAGAGTTTTGAGCATTAGCAGAGGTGTTCAATAGACTTTACTCTACAAAATGTGCTATTCAAAATTATTAAAAATTCAAAAAATTCAAAATGGCGGCCAATTAATCAATTTCCATTGTTTGGTCCGACAAAGTTAGCGATCGAAATTACGACCAGTTCTAGTTAATCTAGAACTTTGAAATTTTATACACATATGTAACTCCCGTGACAATGCAATATTTGATGTGTCTCATCTTTGTAGGTCAATTAATTTCGGCCTATCACAAAAAAGAGGGGGTGAAATTTATAATCAAAAATTTCTCTTCTTTTAAAATACAAATTGTCTTATTGTATCGTGTATATGTATATAACTCATACGTATTAATATTTTATTACAAAAACTAAAAAGAGTTAAATAAAATAATATAAAAAAAAAATTTAAAAACAACGCTTTTATAAATGTACTAAAAAGAGAAAAATAATTATGTATAATTTCTTTAAAATTATATTAAAAATTAATATATGTTACTAAAACTAAAAGCGTTGGGCGCGCAAATTAACAATCTCTTGCAATTTGCATTGCAGAGGATCAACTAACCTTAATTCACCGATACTTGAATCAAAAAATAAAAATAAAATAAAATAATCTAACTAAAACATTTGAGTCACTTCAAACTGTTTTGCCTAACTACCCGCCAAGTCTATGGTATTAAAATGTATTCATAAAACATATAATAGGCCTATTTATACAATTAAAATTTGCAAATCCCGCGCCCAACGCTTTTAGTTTTAGTAACATATATTAATTTTTAATATAATTTTAAAGAAATTATACATAATTATTTTTCTCTTTTTAGTACATTTATAAAAGCGTTGTTTTTAAATTTTTTTTTATATTATTTTTGAGTATAACTCGAAAAATAATTAAGATACAAAAATAACAAAAGTAGATTCTTAATCCTCATCAAATCCCCCATATTTTCACCGTGTCATATGTTTAAGAAGTGGTTAAATTAAAAATCTTATATTTTTAGATTTTGTATCAATTAATCGAAAACTATTAGAGATATTAAAATTTCGTATGCAAATTCTTATTCTGATTCACTTTTAAATAAAGTACTTTTTTGTTAAAAATTTTAAATCATGCAATGAAAATGAAAAAGGGGGGGGGGGCGATAGGCGATAGACAACCTCCAGAAAGGGGCGATGGGCCAAAAAAGGTTGGGAGCCACTGTACTAGAGGTTTCGTGCAGGAAGACATATATCACCTCTCAAAAAATTAACCATATCTCTACTTCTCCCTATGACATAATAATAATATTCTTTATTTGCAAAAAACATATTTTTTCTACAAATAGAATGAAAAAGGAACAATTTATAAGTACAATATCGTCATGTCAAACAGAGAACATATTCACAATCTCATTATAGTCCATAGAAATATATTTTATCCTCCTTCATATTCTGAGTTCGCTCTTTTTTCTCTCATTCGTTCAAAATAGATGACCGGGTTTTTGCCAAATCCCCTACGAAACTACAAAGTCCACCAGGCCGTCTCTATTTGTGATATACTTAAGATAAATAAATAAATATATATTTAAAGACTGAAAATAGGACAAATGAAATATTGATTTATTGATAAGCAAACGGAGGCTTTTATTTCTGGCTGCTCCTGTTCCTTTCATTTAAAACCGATTGGTAAAAGGTTTCAATTGTGGGACCATAGTGGTATAATTGAATTAATTGAAAATAATTCCAGGCTTTTAAAGTCTTTAATATTTTATAAGAAATAAATTTTTATTATCTTGGTATTTAAAGTTGTTTATGTTTAAGTAAAGGGTGAGATAAATTGTCTTTGGCACGTTCTCTCTCTCTATGCCCACTAGTATCTATTGCACGTGAATACACGTCCAACAGACTGTATGTGATACGTACATTCAATGGCAAATATCTGTGTGGAAGCGGGAATGGGTTAGGAGAGTATAAAAGGAGTGGGGGAACGTTGAAATTCGGACGAAATTCAACCAAGAGAGAGAGAATGGGAGGGGGGAAACAAACGTTCGCTATTCATCGATCGAGAGAGAGAAGAGAGTCTAACTGAAACCACAATGACTACAGCGACGAAGAGGAAGGGGAATGGAATCGAACAAAAGAAAAATTCGAAAGTAAGATTTGATACGCAATTTAAGTCTAAGAATGTGTTAATTTATTTGTGTGATTTGGGTCAGGTAGTAGGGGTGATAATGGATTTTTATTACCGTCCCATATAATGGAAAAAATCGGTAAATACTTCGACTTTACGTTCACTACTATAAAATGTATTGCCAGAAAACCCAAGGTGGACAATAAAATTGACTCGAATTGTCTTGATTGATTGTTAAGCAAACGGAGGCTTTTATTTCTGGCTGCTCCAGTTCCTTTCACTATTCTGTTATAGTATTAGTTATACTTAGAGCAAAACACCTCTTATCCAAGATGAGAGGCAAGGACTGGAATACAGTATCAAAACTATAACAATCTATGGTGGGTTAGATATTACAACGAAATTGAAAGAGTCCAGACTTTCTTTAAGAACCTGATGTGCTGCCCGGAAACACTCCAAACCTAATGGTCAAGAGAGAATCAGGAGTGACCTGTTTGACACAATTCTTAAAATGGTTAGGAAGGTCTTAGAAATGGAAGATTTGAGATACCCAAAAATCAGCTTATCCTGGACGATACCAAGTATAACTGGGTAAATCAATTGATAATCTTCCTGAGAGCGACACGAATCAGCGACAATACCTTCATGATGCACATTCAGTGGGGGAGGCCCTTGAGTCCTTCAGACTCGGACTAATTGTGAATAATAAGTATTTTTATTTACTTTTTAAACTCCCAACAGGATTTCCCAGTTTTTTTTTTTTTTTTTTTTTTTTTTCTTTATTTTTTGGCTTGCGGCCTTCGCCATCCAGCCAGTCTTCTGTATACAATATTTTATAAAAATTACAATACTTTATAAAAAATACAGTCTCTAAAAAATACGTACATTACAAAACATAGATTATGTAAAAAAAAAACTCTACAAAAAATACCTTATATAAAAACATAGTTATCAAAAATACATTATATCAACAACATTTTACAACAAAAAATTTTTAAAATGAAAACGCTTATAAACCATAAATGACTAAAACCAACATAATACAAATTATACATTATAAGAAAATTAGTCGAAAATAACATGATAACAAACTAAAATGTTCTAAATTCTGTTGTTTTAGAGTATTATTTGAGCTGCAATGATGAACTTATTCAGATTTTCGAGTTCTTGAGGACTTGGAGATTTTAGAAACTGTTGAAAGGCAGTTGGGTCTCGGAAATTGGGATTGATTTTTATTCCATGTGTTGTGCGGATACTGTCATGGATGGGGCATTCACATATTAGGTGAAATGGTGTAGCTGGAGTATTGGAGCAGTCGCAGAAAGGAGATGGGATAATATTGAACCTAGCAAGATGAGCTGGTGATCTGGTGTGATTTATCCTGAGTCGATTTATGATGGTAACTATTGTTCTTGGGAGGTCCTTATGGCTGATGAACCAGGGCGGTGCTATATTTGGTTTTATTTTTGCCAGTGCCGAGCCTGTTGTTATGGAAGATTGCTTCCACGAATGAGCCCAGTTATTCTTTATATTCCCTTTGATTTTGATGAATATGTCCTGCCATGATGTTGGTGCGTCTAGTTCTGTCCCATGGTATGAGGCTCTTTTAGCGAGAAAATCTGCGATTTGGTTACCCTGTGAGATGCTGTGTCCTCGTGTCCATCTTAAAGCTATGTTAATTTTTTTTCCGGCGGCTTTGATCAGGAGTTGGTTGATGTAACCTATCTGAATATGAGTAGATTTTTTATTCCTGAAGTTGAGGATAGCCTTAAGAACACTTTGGGAATCGGATATGATTAGGCAAGAGTTGAAGGAGTGAGAAATGCAGTACAATATCGCTTCGCGGATGGCCATGAGTTCTGCTGTAAAGTTTGAGAATGTTGTTGGTAATTTGAACAGTCCAAAGTTGGAGTGCTTCATATCATAGAATGCACAGCCTACATTAATAATTGATTTAGATCCATCGGTATATATTACACTTTCGTAAGTGTATTCTGACGGATTCTCAGTTGATATATCCAAGTATTGACTTGATTGCGAGGGCGATATTTGGAAAGTAGGAGGAAGGGATGATTTTTCTATTTTTATTTCTAGGTTATTAATGCTGTTGTAGGCCATGAGCAGCGGAGGGAGTTGTCTATTGGCGCCTACTTGATTATAAGTGTGACTGAGAGATGCCAGTGCCTCTACTACCGGATGGTAGATCCTCGCTGCACGCTTCAGAATAAATTTAGTAGCTAATAGTTGTGTTCTAAATTCCAGCGGCATTTCATTGCTTTCTATTAGTATTGCATTACAAGGACTTGAGCGCATATATCCCATAGCAGTTCTTATTGCTTGATATTGTAATCTATCGAGTTGGATGTGATATGATTTTGACGCCGATCTGAACAGAAAGCAACCATAGTCCAAGCAAGCACGAATGGTAGCCCTATAAAAATTGAGAAGAACTATTGGATCAGCCCCCCAGGTAAATTTTGCTATTGCCTTCATCAGGTTTAGATATTTATGACATTTTATTTTTAATAACTTTATATGTTCTTTCCAGCTGAGCTTTGCGTCTATAGTGAGACCTAAATATTTAATTTTGTTGACCAGAGGAAATTCTAAATCTCCTAACTGAATGTTATTCCATGCTGGGATCCTGCGAGTGGAGAAGATACAAGCAGCGCATTTGGAAGCCGATATTTCGAAGTTGTTTTGGTTTAAATACTCCAGAAGAGCATATATAGACATATCTAGGTCTGCCACCGACTCCTCTAATTTACATGAAGTGGAGTATATTATTACGTCATCTGCATACTGCAGAACTTTGCTATTATAAGAAATTGACGGGGCCAAATCATGCGTATAGCATACGAAAAGAAGAGGGCTCAGGGATGACCCCTGGGGTATCCCTCTGTGTAGGATTCTAGATAGCGATGCTTTTATAGGGTGAGTTCTTATATATACCTGACGACCAAATAAGAGATTGAATATCAGCTTGCTGGAGCGAAGACCAATACCTAACGAGATCAGTTTAAAATAGAGCCTGTGCAGATCTACATTATCGTATGCACCATCGATGTCTATCACCGCAGCAGTAGTATATTTTTTTGTAAGTATGCTTTCTTGTATGTTAGTTATGAGAAGCGATAGGTTGTCCATTGTTGATGCAAACGATCTAAATCCGAATGATAATAATGGAAGTTGGTATGTGGTCTCTAGATAGTGTTCTAACCTTAGTTTTACTAATTTTTCGAAAATTTTTAGAATACAAGAGGAGAGGGCTATTGGTCGGTACGATTTTCCTTCCCTTTTGTCTTTACCCGGTTTTAATATCGGGATTATTAATTGAATTTTCCATACATTGGGGATATATTCTGATGTTCTAATATCATTATAAATTTCTAAGAGGAATTCTAAGCCTATGGATGGTAAAAACTTCAAAAGAGGATAAGGAATATTATCAATGCCAGGAGCAGAGTTATTAGTCGACTGGTATATAACATTTTGTAGTTCTTGTATTGAAAAGGGTATGCTTAAAATGTCTTCTGAATCCATATTTATCGGGGGTTCTGGTATTTCCTTTGGGACAGACGCTGGAGCTAGTTTGTCTAAAAACTCTTCTAAGATTTCGTTTGGGGGGTTTTTGGCCGCTATGTAATTTCCCTTTAATTTTTTAATTTTTCCCCAGATTTCATTCGGTGAACAATTCCTATTTAGTGACCCACAGAATTCCCTCCATGAGTTCCTTTTAGCTTGTTTGATTATGCCTTTTGTTACAGCTTGTTGTTTTTTAAGTTCTAAAAAATTGGCCAGGGTTGGGTTTTTCCTATAGCGACTATGAGCCATTTTTCTTTTTTTTTATTGTGTCTTTGCATTCCGGCGTCCACCAGACCGCAGGGGGGTATTTTATGTTTGCTATTTTTGTTACCGGAATAGAAGCATTCGCTGCTCCAATGATAGTCGAAATCAGGTATTCATATTTATGTTCTGACGACTCAAATTCAGGGAGGTTTATCAGATTTTGTGTAATATTATATTGGTATCTGGGCCAATTAGCTTCCTTTGTTTTAAAGCGTGGAATGTAGCTATAGGTGTTAGTATTGTAATTTTGTGGGATATCTAAGGTTATGAGAATGGGATAGTGATCTGATCCCATTGTATCCTCCAGTGCCTCCCATGTGACCGCATGCGAGACACTGGCGGAGCACAGGGATATATCTACAATGGACGGGGTGTCTATGTTGTATGTTAGTCGTGTTGGAGAACCGTCATTCAGTATTACCAGATTGAAGTCTTCCGCTATTGCATTGAGTATTTCCCCTTGTCTGTCCTGTGTGTGGCACCCCCAACCCGGTGAATGAGCGTTAAAGTCGCCGAGGATTAAGTAATTTGCTTGGTAGGAATCTATAATCGTTCTCCATTCCGAAATCGGGGTGTTATGTCCTGGATTGCAATAACATGATAGGATGGTGCAATTAGTCTCCTTCGAAATTTCTATCTGTACTGCCGCTATTTGAATGTTATGATTATCGAAACTATGTAGGCTGTTATATGGTATGTCGTTTCTAATTAATATTAGTGCTCCACCTTTCCCGTCCGGTCTGTCTGTGCGAACCACACTATATCCCTTTATTTTAAATTCATATGCAGGCTTAAGCCATGATTCGGCAATTGCTGCTACTGCTATATTTAGCTCGCTTAGAGTCACTTCTAGGCTCCCTTTATTGCTGGTAATGGATCGAGCATTCCATTGTAGTACCTTTAACTTATCCATTTTTGGGCTTTTTATTTTGTTTCTACTCTGTAAGCGTCTAGAGGGGCATCCCATCAGACTATTTTTTTAATACTTAAAGGATGTTAACTACTGGGCTACCCTAAACAGATTCGTCTTCCGAATCTGTGAGACTATTCTCTGTATTTCTCTTGTTTATAAACATTGTTGAAAAAGATTCACTTATAGCTTTAAAAACTAACGGTTGGATTGTTGGCGTGAGATGCTCGCTAGAGAGTGATGGGTATTCTACCATAATAATTTTATTTATGTTCGACATGACTAGTTCCATTAAACTTTGTATTATATTACTCTTATAAATTTGGCTATTAATAATAGGAGCAGAGGGAATGTGTAAATTATTCGTTACATGTCCCTGTGCTTGGTTTCTACTTTTCCCTTCTATATGTCCCGTTTTCACTTGTCTATATTGTGGATTATTCCTTCCCATAGCTTGCACTATCTCTGGCTCCCTTCGGGGATGTGTTCTTGAAGGACCTACATCTTCGACCTCTTGTAGTGGACTTTGTCTCACTAGTGGAGGGTACTGTGATATTGGAGGGGGAGGAGGTGTCTGTGTATGTGTGTAGTTTTTATCTTTGGCTCTGTCTGCGTACGACCCTATATTTTTTATTTTGTAACAGTCCGCGGCTTCCGGAAATGTCATGTTTTCTTCAGTCATTATTTTTTTAATTGCTTCTTGTCTTTTAAATTCAGGACAGGTTCTTCTATCAGTCGACCTATGGGGGGCTTTACAAAAAATACAATTAAGTTCCTCAGTACAAGTCTGGGTTTCGTGTAACGAACCGCATTTTTCGCACCTAGGGCTATTTTTACATATTCTACTAGTATGTCCATACCGTAAGCAAGTATAACATTGTATAACCTTTTGTATGTATGTTTCAACATTACACTTAACTCCTAATAGTTTTATGTCTTTAGGCAGGTTTGGCCCTCTAAATGAGAGAATTACCACAGGTGTCGGAACTTTTACCTTTCCTTTACCTTCTATTTCTTTCATTTTGTAAATTCGTTTTGCCTGCACCACCATAACCTCTGAAATAGCATAGTTTATTACTTCATTTTCTGATAACGACGTGTCCACATCACGGATAACACCTTGTTTAAACATATAAAAGGAAGGAACATAACAGACAATGTTATGCGTCGACCAATACCTCTCCTCAATAAGATTATTAATTTCATTATAGTTAGCTTTTATCAAAATTTTAACTCTACTTCTCCCTATACTTTTAATGCTAGTAATATTTTTGTATAAATTAAAATTGTTATTTCTGATAATTTTTCCTACATTCATAGGATGTAATCTTGAATTATTATTTGTTTCAGCATAAATATACAAAGGCCCACCGTCAAGTGCCGCGTACCGGTTTTCGGCGCATTTTAAATAAAACGAATTATACTCCGATGGAGTTGAAGAATTATTTTTATCAAAAGATGAATTAGGTGATACGTGAGACTGATTGTTATTTATTATATTAGACTGGTTGCTTTCTGGGTGTGAGTGAAGTGAATAAATGATTTGTTTACATGAATTTGTTTCCTCAATGTTTTCATTATTTTTCCTTTTTTTCAATGTCATATCTAACTCATTATTTATATTAGATTGTTCATTGGGTACCTGGTAGACTGTGTTCATGGACGTCCTGATGATTTCCGAAAGATCATCACTTTCCTCCATGGCCGCAGCCTGGCCCAGCGCCTCTTCAGGATCCCCCATGGGGAGGGAGAGGTTATGTTTACTTTACAGAGTCTATTCTTCTTTTATTCACTTTCCTTCTTGAAATAATTATTATTAAATAGTTCCAAGCTCTTCAACTTTTTACCTTAAACTTGAATAAACACTTGATTACCACTTTGGCACTTAAACCACTGCTTTAAATACGGAGCAGAAAATTTTTTTTCCCAATCAACAGAACACCGCCGGTTGGAATCCGATTTCCCAGTTATAGGGACATCGTACAAGCAAGATAACAAACAAAAAATCTGGTGTGACTGGCGCACAGCACACAACTTTCTCTTACCTTCGGTAATCGAAAGTTGTGTTCTGTGCTTGTCACACAGATTTTTTGTGTCGAATGTATTTAGTTTCCGACCATAGGGTACGATTGAATTCAAGATGTAAAATTTATAAGTATGGGAAAATATTTATATTTTGTTTCCATGGCAACCATTTCTCCTATCTTTTCTATGGGGTACAAGAGTAAAGTGGTCTTCAGAAGATTTCAATCGCAAAATGAGAATATACATTTTATAGAGCATCTAAAAAATAATTGATTTTTGAATTTAAAAAAAAAATCGTTGGAGCGAATTTATGAGAAAATCGAAAAAAAAAACTGAAAAATTGCATCAGTAAAGTACTAGTACTCTTTGGTCGATTTTGTTCAAAAGCTTTTTGTCCGGTCCCATAAAATGGGAATATGCCTAACTTAAATATAAAATTTCAACTTGCTAGCTCTTTTCGTTCTTGAGATGTTTTGTTCACACAGACAGACAGACAATGTCGCGAAAACCACTTTTTTGGATTCAGGGGACCTCAAAACGTGTATATCCATCAAAATCTCGACATCGAATTTTTGACATGAAACCAATACTTTCTCTCCCTCTATATATTAACTATATATATAGAGGTAAGAGAAAGTAAAAAGACATCTACATACAAACATAGTGAAATTCTAATTGACACACTGAGTGTCGAAAAACGCATAAAGTGTTTATAATTAATAATATATTGAAACATATAACCTTGTGGTTTGAGTTTAATTTACCTGATTAAATCACTATAGGACTTTCAATTAATTATTAAGAATTTAGAAATTATCATAGATAAAAGAATTTGATTTATTTTTCAGCGGTCTTTAATAATATTTCTTGAATAAGTGTGATATTTAATGATGCGTGTTTAATAGAAAATGCAGAGCTAATCAGCTTTTTATCTCAGGAAAAGGCATAAAATGATTTTAAAATCCTTCCACCTCTTAAG
>JAKCPI010003186.1:0-21818 GCA_023213315.1 Euborellia annulipes
TTAAATAAATTTTGGTTAATCGAGACTTTAAAACCCATGGCAGTGCTAATTTGTTTAAAATAATAATATGTGCGCTACATTAATGTTTTAAAAAAAAATCTTGGTGTGACTGGTCGCACCAGATTTTTTGTGTCGACATGTATTTAGTTTCCGACAGTCCAATGGAAAAAAGTGTGAGTGTTAAAAAAAAAAAATTATAAACAAACAAAAAAGTGAAGATCATATGTTACCACCAGATTTTTTTGTTTTGAGGAAAAAAAAATTGAAAAAAAGCGAAATATACAGTATGTACAGTATGAAAAATACTGTACTACCTATATATTTTTTTTTAATCATTTAATATAGACCAAAGAGTATAAGCAAATTGCATTCTTTTAGGTCATTTATAATATTTTTTATTTAAATTTTCATTTTAGTATTCTAAATAAGGAACAAAAGCAAAGAGGATTGAATTGAAACAGCAAAAGATAAAATCGAGTACGAATTTGAATAGAATCCACATAAGATCGTTTTTGATTATTCTGTATACACACATACAGTCACACAAACACTCAAAGCAATGGTGATTTATATATCCCAAGGGATGAGGGGTGAGAGGAAAGGGAATAATAACACACACAGAAACACACACACTTAATCCCTTTTGGGGCAAAAGGAACATCTAAAGTACAAAATGTGAGTTGTGCTTATAACTAAGAATCTGACTCTTTAATGCCTCTAGTAGCGGGTCACTCCCACCCCTTTAGAGAGAACTTTATATGTAAACAACCAGGCAAACGTCCCTAGACAGAAGAAGATACTTAAATAAGCTTACTCAATTGTTTATTGTCCATTTTACAAAACTACTATCCACTTTAAAGAGTTTTAACGTGTCACATACATGCACACTTATTACGATGATATAATGTTTAGCATGAAAATATTTGTTCGAATAAATAACAAAGAGGATGAGTATGCGATGATGAGACAAAAGAAATATTACGAGGATATAAATATTGATCCTTTCTATGGTTATCGGGAAATTATAATAATAAATAAATGGGTTTAGAATAATAGAATAGAGAAGAAAAATATCATAGTGAATATACTGAATTTATGTTTCATATACTTCCTGTTTATACTGGATATGAATACATTTTTTTTTTTTTTTGGAATTCGGCTTTGGAGATATAGGCATATAGATAAATTTGACATTATTGAAATTAATTGGTTGCTAATTTCACTGATCTATAAGAAATGTGAGAACGAAAATAAAGATCGGTAGGCCTATAAATAAATATGACGCGAAAACCACTTTTTGGATTCAGGGGACCTAAAAGCTTGCATATCCATCAAAATCTTGACATCGAATTTTTGACATGAATCCAATACTTTCTCTCTCTATTAACATATATATATAGGTAAGAGAAAGTAAAACTTTTAAAGATCCTTATTATTTCATTTTTTGTAAATTACATAGTTGCTCGTAAAATACAATAATTTTCCTAAAATGTTCTCTTATAATGATATGCTGGGGGTCAAGAATCATAACCTTCAAGTTATTTGAATCCGAAAGAAATTTAATTCCCTCCAGATTTCGACGCGATTTTGTTGTGGCTTATGACTATCTTACTTCTCAAATCATCACTAGCTGGCCAAGTAGAGAACTTGGACTTATTATATGTAGCCAATTATTGTAAAATCAAGGAACTTGGTATTAAAGAGGGATATTTAAAGAATGCAATGGTATGAATATCTCAAAAATGACGAAATGGTGGCTTATGACTATTTTCCACTAATCCCTTTATATATATTTGGGGTCCAGACATTCTTATTTAAGCCATTTGGTATCCAAATAAACTAACTCCATTCATCAAGCACGAGGGCTAACTATATATTAATATGATGTGATTTATCAGATTAGCAAGAGATTTTTTGAAAATGTTTAATTAATAAATTCAGGATAAGTTTTGAAGCCTCTAAAGCCCGGAAAAAATAAAATCAACAGGTGAATAAATTAAAAACAAATGATTTTCTATTTTGTTTTGCATACATGAGCCAATTTATGGATATTATTATGAAAAAAAAAAATTAATATTAAAGAAAAACATGAAAGAGAGCTGGAAAACCTGGCCACTCGCTCTAATCTAATTGTATATGCATAATAGATGTAAACGTTTTTAATAGAAATCTCATCCAAGAATACAATCAATCAAAAAATAAATATAATAAAAAAAAAAAAAAATTTTCTCTAGTAATGAGAAAAAATATTCAATGGAATGTATTAATATAAAAAATTTAGGTCTTCAACTTGCTCTGACGAATCAAAAATATTTTTTTTTGATGCAGCAATGAATTATTTTTAGAGTTAATGGTGTTTAGTAAAGAAAAAAATATTACAGCCACGAAAAACGAAATTTATACTTGCATGTATAATTTTTTTTCGTCTCCCTCAACCTCTCACATGTTTTGTATAAACAATTCAAATTAATGGGATGTAATTTAAACGGTAATTTTTTTAATAGCGTTTTATGTCTTTAAAAGAAAAAAAAAAGCAAATCGCTTTAAAACATTTATTTATTAATAAAATAATAATCAAGTTGGAATTTTTTTTCAATTAAATTAAAAAAAAGAAGAAGTAAATGAGATTAAAAGCCCTTTCCAATTTTTTTTTTTTTTAAATAAATGCACGAATTTAATCGTTTTTTACTTTCTCTTACCTATGTATATATGTAATATATATATAGAGAGAAAGTATTGGATTGATGTCAAAAATTCGATGTCGAGATTTTGATGATGGATCTTCACGTTTTGAGGTCCCCTGAATCCAAAAAAGTGGTTTTCGCAACATGGTCTGTCTGTGCGTGTGTGGGTGGGTGGGTGGGTGTGTGTGTGTGTGTTCAATTTTAAGCATGAAGGAATTGAGCTACGAGGTTGAAATTTTATATTTAAGTTAAACACCCCCCCCCCCCCCCCCCCCGGGACCGGAAAAATAAGCTTTTAATCAAAATTGGCCAAAGAGTACTAGTACTTTACTGATATACTTTTTCAGTTTTTTTTTTCGATTTTCTCAAAATTTGCTCCAACGATTTTTTTTTTTTTTTTTTAATTCAAAAATCAATTATTTTTTAGATGCTCTTTAAAATGAATATTCTCATTTTGCAATTGAAATCTTCTGAAGACCACTTTACTCTTGTATTTCATAGGGAAGATAGGAGAAATGGTTGCCATGTTAACAAAATATAAATATTTTCCCATACTTATAAATTTTATATTCTGCCCCGGGGTCTGGCATAGTAGGTAGCGCGCCTACCTCCTATGCCAAACGTCGGGGGTTCGGACCCAGGCAGTCCGATGATTTTATTTAAGCCATTTGGATACCAGATGGCTTAAATAGAAATGCCTGAACCCCAAATTGATATATTAATTACAACGGTTATCGTCAATGTCTTAAATGGCCTAAGTTGCCGAAAAGACTGTGTGAATGTGTGTGTGAGTGTGAGTGTGAATGAGAAAAAAGTGTGAATGTTTAAAAAAAAAAAAAAAAATTTATATCTGAATTCAAATGTTCCGTACTGTCGGGAACTAAATATATGTCGACACAAAAAATCTGGTGTGACAAGCACAGAACACAACTTTCGATTACCGAAGGTAAGAGAAAGTTGTGTGCTGTGCGCCAGTCACACCAGATTTTTTTTTTTAATTTAACAAATTGTCAACTTTTAATTAATTTATATATTCTTTACAGTAGCGTAACGTTTTTTAGCTGGGCCCCCCCCCCCCGCAAACCTTTATTTCGGGCCCCATTATTAGACCATACAAAAAATATTTTTTAAATACCGTATATCCCTGAGGGCCCGGGCCCTCTCAAAAAGAAATTTTCATTATTTTTTTCCGATTTTATCGGCTCCCTGAAGGCCCCGGGCCCTCTTAAAGAGAAATTTTCATTAAATTTTTTACCGTTTTTATCAGAGCCCTAACGGCCCCGAGCCCTCTCAAAGAGAAATTTTCATTGTTTTTTCCGTTTTTTATCGGAGCCCTGAGGGCCCCGGGCCCTCTCAAAGAAAAATTTTCATTATTTTTTTTTATCTAAATTTTTTCGTTTTTATCGGAGCTACAGATTTTTAGACCGGCCCGGCCCGTGGGCCCCCCAAAGGTCCGGCCCCCGCATTGCGGGGTCTGCGGGGCGTACGTTACGCCACTGATTCTTTAGAAAGTGCAAAAATAATTGCAATTTGTTGAATTGTAGTTAAGGGAGCGTACAAGTATTACGTAAAGTAATTTTTGAAGATTTTTGACCCCCCCTCCCCCCATGTAACGCGCCGTAACATTTTTCTGGACCCCCCTCCTAGACGTTACGTAACGCTTAAGTGGCCATTTTTATTTAAAAGTCACAATTATGTTGAGCGAAGTATCGAAAAGTCGCTAAAAACCAGTTACGTAACACGTTGTTCAACCCCCCCTCTCCCTTGTAACGCATGTTAACGTTTTACGAGACCCCCTCCCCCCAAATTGCGTTACGTAATACTTGTACGCTCCCTAAGCAACTAACGAGATAATTTCTCCAAATCATTGAAAATTTCTTATTAAAAGATATTTCTTGAGTAAAATGTAAAATTATTGGCTTAAATGTCTTTCAATTAGTAAAGTGTACTTCAAACAATTTTCACGAAAAATTTTACTGATAGGTATAGGCCTATACTTTTTAAAGAGCATTTAAAAAATAATTGATTTATGAATTTTAATCAAAATCATTTTGAAAAAATTGAAAATAAAACTGAAAAAGTACTTCAGTAAAGTACTACTTCTTTTTGACCGATTTTGTTCAAAAGCATAATTTCAATACTTAGTAGAGTGCCTAATCCCCTTAATGTTGAGCAAAATCTTTTCGATTATGTGTACAAAATCTCAAATCGAATTAGATATTGAGTTCTTGTGGACCAAAGAAATTACCACAGGCAAACAGAGACATACACAGATATAACTACAACTTTAATAGAAACTGGAAACTTCAAAATGCTTTTTGATTAATTAATTAAAATTGCCATTTTATATTAACTTTATCTAATTATATGATCTACATATTTATCGGAAAGTGGCCAACCGAAGGAAATATAAAATCGGTTATACAATTAAATATTGAATTATTATATGATGGGAGAAGTTTGATTCTTGTTAAAAAAAAAACAAAAATCATAATTGTTTTACTTTCTTGTATAGAATGAATGGGACAAATGTAAATGTACTTTGAATTAGATGGAGCCATTCAATTAGGTTTTTTATATTTAACTCTTTGAATTTGGCAAAAAATTATATTTCAGCATATATTTAACTCAAAAATGAATAAGAATTGTAAAAATTTAAAGAGGAACTCACCAAATGAAGGATTTCCGGAGTTAAAACCGACCAGCGCTCGGACCAGGTGTGATTTCGGCAGGCTGCTCAGCCTATACTGACTCGGACTCAAGAGATACCCAGATATGAAGCCGTTCTGAACCTGTAACAACAAGAATAAAATCATGTAGAAAAGTATATCTATATATATTCCTGTCTGTGTGAAGTGTATATGTGTGTGTGTGAGTACAAAAAGATTATTATTTCATTTCCCAATTGAAGTAAAGAAAGTAATTAGAAATATTTACTTTTTTAATGATTTTTCTGAATGAATAGAGGTCAAAACTATTTTCTACCTGGAGGAATTATGAGATGAAGAGAATCAATAGTCCTTTACGAGAATATAGACCTACTCTATCAATAAATATCTTTTTACTAATCGAATTTAATAGGGAAAATATTCAATGAATTTTTATGAAATTTGGTCCAGAGTTAAAGACGACTTAATTATTTTTACTAAATGTCAAATGATTTAGTCAAGGGATCCTGAGAAAATCGGTTCTTAGTAAATATAGGGTGACAGTGTGCTAACATAATTAAAAAAATTCAAAATCATAGGCCTAATTCAAAAACCCAATGAATATAAATTATATCAATTCATATTTATAAAAAAAAAAACATTTCAAATTTTCATGTAATTATTTAAAGTAAATTTCAATTAAAAACATAATAAATACAGTATTTATCTTGCCCGAATAAATATTTTCGTTTTATTATTAATATTATAAGGCTCAAACAACGAGAATGAGTAAATATTTAAAGAGAATATTCATAAAACATGAAGAATATCCTTTGTTCTATTAATAAAAATTTAAATTAATTAGCCTATAATAATAATAGAAATTAAAATCTTTTAAATTTATATATCGCCTGCTGAGAATAATAGTAGCGAAAGTCCGAAAATCAACAATGGATACTTGCTTGAATTTTTAATTTGCTCGAAATATATATTAAATCGTTTATTAAGTTATAAAAATCATCTTCAGGAATAGAAATGTTTAATATTAATTTATTTAGGCGTAATAAGAGCCCACAGTTGGCCGAAAAACCACGTGACTGAAAACTCTTTTTTACTTTACTATCTTCTTCTTCTCTCCTCGCCTTGTCCCTCGATGCGGGGTCGGCGGACATCACTCTTTCCCTCCAACCCTATCATACTTTTTTACGACCGGAAGAAATAGGATAGGTCGGCCCATCGCACGGTCTGACGCCTGTTGAAAAGAGGAAGGAAGAGACAGACATTTAAAGAACTGAATGACTGCCTATTCCAGCTCGGGCAGCCCGTGGTCGCCATCCACGTACCCACAAGATGTGGGCCCCTGAGCAAAGTAAAGAGTTTACTATGTTGGAAATAAACCCAGAGATCCTGGGTTCGGTCCTATAATAAAAACCAATAATCTAATCGAACTTATCAGTATAAAAAAAAATCTGGTGTGACTGGCGCACAGCACACAACTTTCTCTTACCTTCGGTAATCGAAAGTTGTGTTCTGTGCTTGTCACACCAGATTTTTTGTGTCGACATATATTTAGTTCCCGACAGTACGGAACATTTGAATTCTGATGTCAAAATTATAAACATTGGAAAATATTTATATTTTGTTACCATGGCAACCATTTCTTCTATCTTCCCTATGAAATACAAGAGTAAAGTGGTCTTCAGAAGATTTCAATCACAAAATGAGAATATACATTTTAAAGAGAATCTAAAAAATAATTGATTTTTGAATTTTAAAAAAAATCGTTGGAGCAAATTTTGAGAAAATCGAAAAAAAACTGAAAAAGTACATCAGTAAAGTACTAGTACACTTTGGCCGATTTTGATTAAAAGCTTATTTTTCCGGTCCCGGGGGGTGTTTAACTTAAATATAAAATTTCAACCTCGTAGCTCAATTCCTTCATGCTTAAAATTGAACACACACCCACCCACCCACCCACCCACCCACCCACCCACCCACACACCCACCCACAGACAGACCATGTCGCGAAAACCACTTTTTTGGATTCAGGGGACCTCAAAACGTGAAGATCCATCAAAATCTCGACATCGAATTTTTGACATGAATCCAATACTTTCTCTCTATATATATATTACATATTATTATTATATATTATTATTCGTAGCGAGAAGTCGACAATTTTTGGTGCTCCCGTTCTGAACCGAGTATTGATGGGCTTTACAGAACCGATGTGAATGAAACCTTCAGTACGAGAATCCTTAAGAAATTACCTGCAAGTGCGTCTAATGGTCTTCGAGATACAACAGGGATAAGGGTGAGAAATTTTGAATTTATTGAAAAATTAAAAGGAAAAAAGAAGAGGGGAAAAGAAGAGAAATTAGAAATTTGGACTTTGACCCGGGCTTAATAGAGGGGAGTGAGAGAAGTCTAGAGCGAGCAGAGGCGACGGCGAGTGGATGAATCGGGGGGACGAGGAAGGAGTAGCAAGGCAGGTGAGCGAGCAGCATTGGTGAACGGGGAGAGCCATGCCGCCGAAGCAAGATAAGGCAAAATGCGCAGATCAAGAAAAAATGGACAAGTTTCTGGCAGCGACTGGCAACCCATTCCAGAGAGGTGGACTGCAAAGGACTCCACCGGCCGCACAAGATAATAAAAGACCACGAGCAGAGGGGACGCCGGAGGGAATTTCAAACATGGAAAGAGACATTTTAATGCAGATTCTGACAGAAGTAAGAGAAATAAAAAGTGAGCAGAGCAAAATTAATGAGAGACTGGACTCAATGGAGAAAACTATGGAAATTGAGAGAAAAACCCAAAAAGAGGAAGTCGAAAATGTCAAAAAAGAATTAAACGCTGTGAAAAAAAGATTGGAGGAGATAGAGAAAAAGAATGAAATGAAGGAAGAAAATGAGAGGAAGAATAATGTTATCATTAGGGGAATGGCGGAAGAAGAGATGGAAGACTCGGACAGAACTTATGACAGAGTGAAAGCGTATTTGAGGGAGGATCTACAGATAGAGGAGAATTTAGTGGTCAAAGCATATAGAATAGGAAGAAGGTTTGAAGGGAGGGAAAGACCTATTAAGGTTAAGCTGATCAATCCTGGAAAGAAATGGGAGCTAATTAAGAAGAGGAATGAGCGAAGAAATAGTAAAATATACATAGACGATGATTATCCAGAGGAAGTAAGAAGGAGAAGAAGGGAATTGATACCTTGGTTAAAAAAAGCAAGAAGCGAAGGCAAAAGATCCTTTTTGAGAAAAGATAGATTAGAAATCGATAGAGTATTATTTGCCCTGACGGACGGAGAGGAGGGGAGGGAGCTGGTGAAGTGTGAGCCAAAAAACTCGTTAGGATTATAGGAGGAGAGAAGAAAGAATCAGACCCAAAAAAGCACAGTAAAAGGATTTTAAATGTACTAAGTTATAACATTGCTGGCCTCAAAAACAAACTTAATAATTACTCTTTCCTCGGCTATGTCAGGGAATTTGATATTATCATCTTGCTTGAAACTTTCACGACTGATAGAGAAATTGCAAATAAATATTTCCCAAATTTTTTGATCAAGTGGAGGGATGCAGTGAGGAGATCTAAATTTGGAAGAGCCAGTGGGGGAATGATCATCGGAATAAATAAAGAAACAGCCTTAAAATACGCTGCCTTTGAATACGTGGACAGTTTCCACCTTATAAAACTTCAACTGAACCCAGAGGAAGAGCTTTATATAATACCAACATACATAAATTGTAATAACTGGGAAAGTGAATATTCTGACCTCTACAACTTTATAAATAACAATTCTCAGAAAAGTCTAATAATAATAGGAGATACTAATGCCAGAATTGGGGAAGAGCAAACACTTGAAGAGGAGGTGAATTTCCCTTCGTTAGGAGAAGGAATACAACGAGAAAGAAAATCCAAGGATAAAACAATAAATAAGAGAGGCAGAAAAATATTAGAATTGTGTCAGGATTTTGGGCTAATTGTGCTAAATGGTCGAACACTAAGTGATGCTGATGGAGAATTAACATTCATCGGAAGTATGGGTAAATCTGTAAATGATTTGGGCATTGCATCTGGCAGCTGTCTTGAGACGATTAACGATTTTAGGATCGACGCCCAGTTATTCTCTGATCATCAGCCATTAATACTGTCGCTGCAGGGTCAAAACACAGAAAAGAATGAAAATACGAGAAACAATTCCCTACTACCAAGACTAATATGGACCAAAAACGATGAGGCAAACTTTGCGGGTAAAATTAGAGCAGAACTAAATAATAGTCAACTAGGTGAGAGAAAACATGACACATGTGAGGAGGATATTGAACAAATCAGAAGATGCATTTCAAAAGCGGCGTCTACGAGAGAAGATACCAAAAGGGGCTTTATAAGAAAAAACAAGTGGTTTAATGGAAAGTGTTTTAAGGCTAGAAAACGTGCACTTGAATCTCTTAGGTTATTTAGAAGGTTGAATACAGATACTGCGAGACGGAATTATATAGAAGCGAATAAAGAATACAAAAAACTCTGCCTAGAGAGTAAAATACAATATAGGAAAGAAGTAGAAGAAAAACTATTAAGGGCAAAAGATTCAAAAGAATTTTGGAACGCAGTTAATCAACTCAGGACATCAAAGAAGACATTAAACAGCAGTAGTATAACCCCTACTGCATGGCTGAATCATTTTAGGGATCTGCTGAACCCGAAAATCTCTGTATCATATATATCTACTGCGGAACCTTATATTGAGGACCAATACCTGGATTCTGAGTTCTCTTTAGCGGAACTAAACTTGGTCCTAAGTAAAGCAAAAATAAATAAAGCACCAGGATATGACAGAATCCCCTTTGAATTTTATAAGTATGCACCTCAAGAAATGAAGATTCAACTTTTGAATATCTTTAATAGAATTTATGAAACTGGAAGAATACCGCAGACCTTTAACACTTCAATAATATGCCCAATACTCAAGAGGGGGGATCCAAATATAGCAGGAAACTATAGGGGAATCTCGTTTATGAACTCAATTTCTAAACTTTTCACGGGATTGATCCTGCAGAGGCTAAATAATTGGGTAGAGGCAAATAACCTGTTGGATGAAGCACAAGCGGGATTTAGGAAGAGATATTCCACTATGGACAACCTGTTTAATCTGATGAGCATCGTGCAGATCAGAACCCTTGAGAGAGAGGGGAAATTGTACTGCTTCTTTGTGGATTTGACTGCAGCCTTTGATACCGTGGATAGAGGAGCACTACTATACAAACTGACGTGCAAAGGTCTTTCTACTAAGGTGTTGAGGTGCCTTAAGAATTTGAACAAGGACACGAAATCAGGAGTGTGGACTAATGGTGGCGTCACGGATGACTTCAGGACGGGGACCGGGCTTCGCCAGGGGTGCCTCCTCAGCCCTTTACTCTTTGCGTTGTTCATCGACGATCTTGGAGACGCTCTGGAGGGAGGAGTAACGGTGGGGGATCTCAATATCCGGATTCTCCTATACGCGGACGATCTAGTGATCGTCAGTGAGACTAGAGAGGGACTCCAGAAAATGATAAACAATTTAGAGAAATACTGCGAACTATGGAATTTAAAAGTCAACCTGGAAAAATCCAAAATAATGGTCTTCAGAAAGGGAGGCAGATTGAGTGAAGTAGAAAAATGGAAATTCAAGAACAACCCAGTAGAAATCGTTAATAGATATAAATATCTAGGAGTGACTCTAACGCCAAAACTGAGCTTCCTCCCTCATCTAAAAGAAAAACTAGCTTCGGCTAAGATGGCATTGCATCAGGGACTGCATATAATAATTAACAACGATCGAACACCACTCTCAGCTAAATATGCAACCTTCACAGCGGTAGCAAGATCAATTATGTGCTATGCTGGGCAAATATGGGGATATAAAAAATATGAAGACCCAGAAAAACTATTGAAGGCATTTGTGAAAAAGGTATTTCGTCTCCCGTATAATACACCCGACTACGTCTTAAGATTGGAAACAGGACTAACAGCTATGCACACATATACAATGGGCTTGCATGTAAACTACATACTCAAGGTGTTAAAAATGCCAGAGAATAGATACCCTAAAGTTTTGGCCAAAGAAATCATAAGAAGAGATATTGCCTGGTTCAAGGAGCTAAAAAATCTAGCCAGCAAATGGGACATAACAATACCCCAAGATGAAATATCGTATCAGGACTGGAAGCTTATGATGCAGGATATTGTTCAACGGCTGGGAGATGACTACATGGAAGAAGCGAGGAAAGATGCTGCCTCAGCGGAGTTCCATCTAATATATAAAACACTGAATTGGAACCTGGGGGAGAATGGCTATATGTCTGAGCGTCTCAGGCCTAAGGACATTAGGTGGATCATGAAGCTACGAGGAGAGGCAGTCGACCTAAACTATAAGCCATGGCTGAGAAGAGACTACAGATGTAGCCTCTGCAACTGCAATGAAAGAGAAGATATTTTTCACTTCGTGGCGGCATGTCCAATCCTGGCGGATGCCAGGCAGAAATGGCTGAAAAAAAGATTTCTCTCAAAAGAGGAATTCTTTGATTTTTTAAATGGACTGGATTGGAGGGCCCTGGCGGAGTACGCAGCTGAAGCATGGAAGTTCAGATGGAGCCTAGTGCAGGAATTCAACTTCTCATGAAAACAAATGAACTTAAAATTAAATGTATCTCTGACCAGACATACGGTTTAAATAAAACCAATGTCTTAAGCTTTGAAATGTTTAATTAGCAATGTATCAATTTTAAAAGAAAATATTTTAAAATGAATAAAGCATTATTATTATTATTATTATTATTATTATTATATATATTACATATATACATAGGTAAGAGAAAGTAAAAATAAACAAAAAAATCCTTCTCTATAGGTTATATGTTAAAACAGAAATGGCTGGTTGTTGGTTGAGAGGACCGACCGGCTGTGTCAAGATTTATTACATTGTACGTATCTAAAGCATCAGGATTAAAACGATAATTTGGCAATTTTTTTTTCTCTCTCTCTTCTTTGAGTGTCTGGTCTGTATGTTATTTGTCCGTGAAAAATATGGTGAGAGCTCAGCCGCAGTTGCGGATGGCCATAACTCTTTTTTTCAAAGGGAGTATGGGAAGTTGGTAGAGAGAGGAAAGGGAGGGGGGATGACTAAAACAGCCAAAAGGATGGACGAAATGTCAAATTGCATTTGACGGAGATACATAATATCATTTCAGAATGAGCGTTTAATTTTAATCTCTTTTATTTGTTAGATTTATTAATAAGTCCTTGAAAGAAAGATATGCTTATTTAAAATAGATATCGCTCTTGGGCCATAGCAGAGTGGTAGAGTATTCGTCTTTTGTGCTAGGGGTCAAGGCGCGCATCCCGTCTCAAGCGACAAAAATTTATTTCAATTTAATTGGCTACCAATAAATTGAAATAAATAAAGACGGGGTCAAATGGCCTTCGATGCCGAAAAAGACCTTAATCAGTCAGCTTGGAATATTGCAGTAATATTGTTACAATATTGCAGCTCAAACAGCAATATTCCTGCAAGTAACAAAAAGGCGGACATAGGAATATTGCAATATTCCCTGTAAAGTTAGCTTGGAATATTGCCGCTGCAATATTGCCAATATTTGGCAAGCCCTCGGGGCGTGGTGTAGAGGTTAGCGTGCTAACCTCGTATACCAAACGTCGCGGGTTCGGACCCCAGGCAGTCCGATGATTTTATTTAAGCCAATTGGATACCAGATGGCTTAAATAAGAATGCCTGGACCCTATATATGTATATTTATTCAATAACGGTTATCGTAAATGTCTTATATGGCCTGAGTTGCCGAAAAGACAGTGTGGATGTGTGTGTGAGTGTGAGTGTGAATGAGAAAAAGTGTGAATGTTTTTTTTTTTAAATAAAAAAAAAAAATCTGGTGTGACTGGCGCACAGCACACAACTTTCTCTTACCTTCGGTAATCGAAAGTTGTGTTCTGTGCTTGTCACACCAGATTTTTCGTGTCGAAATATATTTAGTTCCCGACAGTACGGAACATATGAATTCAGATGTAAAATTTATAAGTATGGGAAAATATTTATATTTTGTTACCATGGCAACCATTTCTCCTATCTTTCCTATGAAGCACAAGAGTAAAGTGTGCTTCAAACAATTTTGAGGGCAAAACGAGAATATACATTTGAAAGAGCATCTAATAAATAATTGATTTTTGAATTTTAATCAAAATCGTTAGAGCAAATTTTGAGAAAATCGAAAAAAACTGAAAAAGTACATCAGTAAAGTACTAGTACTCTTTGGCCGATTTTGATTAAAAGCTTATTTTTCCGGTCCCGGGGGGTGTTTAACTTAAATATAAAATTTCAACCTCTTAGCTCAATTCCTTCATGCTTAAAATTGAACACACACCCACACCCACCCACCCACAGACAGACCATGTCGCGAAAACCACTTTTTTGGATTCAGGGGACCTCAAAACGTGAAGATCCATCAAAATCTCGACATCGAATTTTTGACATGAATCCAATACTTTCTCTCTATATATATATTACATATATACATAGGTAAGAGAAAGTAAAAAATATTTGGCAAGATTTGCAATAAATGCAAGATTTGTAATATTGATGCAATATATGCAAGTTTTGCAATATTCCAAGCTGTCTGGGGTAAGTCTGGGGTAAATGAAATAAAATAAATAAATAAATAAATATCAACTGTCTTTTTCTAAAAATGTGATGTGACTAACCGCACATTATCCAACATTCAATTATCATTCATATTTACTAAATTTTCAATTAATCTACCGTTATTATATGAAAGTAATTATAATCAACGATTTAATTACATATGTCAATTAAGAATTTACAAACTGTTTTATACTTGTAAATAAATTTTATCATTAAATGTAGTATATTGTAGTATGTCTGTCCGTGTGTTGTATAATCAATTTGTTTTTATTTGCTCGCAAATAGCAGACTCTCTATTGTCAATTTCATTTATTTAATTTGTCAATATTAGACCATTGACACCAGCGAATAGAAATTAGGAAAAACAAAGCAAATACAAATACAAAGCAGAGATCCATTTGTTAACAATTAATTGAATGTTTTTTATTTATTTATTTATTTATTTATTTTTATTAAAATCTTGAAACCAGTAAGTCTTTATTTCGATAAACACATAAAAAACGGCTTAGGGCTTTTTAAATAAATATTGATTTTTAAGTAACTTTCTTCAATCAAATTAATGAAAAAAATTTCTTTTTAAAAATCTGGTGTGACTGAACTCACACAACTTTCTCTCGCCGGTAATTGAAAGTTGTCTTCTGTGCTTGTCCCGACAGAATTTTGAGTCGACATATCAATATTTAATTAGGCCGTTTTTATTTAAAAGAGAGGTATTTAACCTAGCAAAATATCAAATTTGGTGAATTTAAGAAGTTTTAAAAGCAATAAATCCATAAGTTTCCAGGGGACATACGAGGGTCTTCAATAAGTCCTTAGAAAAAGATAGAAAAACAAATTATTTTAGATAGATTTTTTACTTTCTCTTAGCCTATATATTTTTATTTTTCAACATAATCTCCTCTATATATTACTTTCTCTTACCTATGTATATATGTAATATATATATAGAGAGAAAGTATTGGATTCATGTCAAAAATTCGATGTCGAGATTTTGATGGATCTTCACGTTTTGAGGTCCCCTGAATCCAAAAAAGTGGTTTTCGCGACATGGTCTGTCTGTGGGTGGGTGAGTGTGTGTGTGGGTGGGTGTGTGTTCAATTTTAAGCATGAAGGAATTGAGCTATGAGGCTGAAATTTTATATATAAGTTAAACACCCCCCGCGACCGGAAAAATAAGCTTTTAATCAAAATCGATCAAAGAGTACTAGTACTTTACTGATGTACTTTTTCAGTTTTTTTCGATTTTCTCAAAATTCGCTCTAACGATTTTGATTAAAATTCAAAAATCAATTATTTTTTAGATGCTCTTTCAAATGTATATTCTCGTTTTGCCCTCAAAATTGTTTGAAGCACACTTTACTCTTGTGCTTCATACGAAAGATAGGAGAAATGGTTGCCATGGTAACAAAATATAAATATTTTCCCATACTTATAAATTTTACATCTGAATTCAAATATTCCCTACTGCCGGGAACTAAATACATGTCGACACAAAAAATCTGGTGTGACAAGCACAGTACACAACTTTCGATTACCGAAGGTAAGAGAAAGTTGTGTGCTGTGCGCCAGTCACACCAGATTTTTTTTCTAAGCGTTTCTCCAACTTTTTTTAAGTCATCTAAAAAGTAACATTTCGGAAGGTCCTCAAAATAAGCACAAATAGCAAAACAGGCCCGTTCGCCTTCAAAGATCCATTGTTTTGATTGTTCTTTTGTCTCTGGCGTTTAGTAATGTACCGACATTTCGTCTACAGTTATGTATCGACGTGGAAATTGGTCGGGATTACAACGAAAAAGCGAAACGCTCGAAACTCACTTTTTTTCATTTTCTAAAATAAACAAAAGTTTTTTTTTTTTTTTTTTTCTTTATTTTTTGGCTTGCGGCCTTCGCCATCCAGCCAGTCTTCTGTATACAATATTTTATAAAAAATACAATACTTTATAAAAAATACAGTCTCTAAAAAATACGTACATTACAAAACATAGATTATGTAAAAAAAAAACTCTTTACAAAAAATACCTTATATAAAAACATAGTTATCAAAAATACATTATATCAACAACATTTTACAACAAAAAATTTTTAAAATGAAAACGCTTATAAACCATAAATGACTAAAACCAACATAATACAAATTAAACATTATAAGAAAATTAGTCGAAAATAACATGATACCAAACTAAAATGTTCTAAATTCTGTTGTTTTAGAGTATTATTTGAGCTGCAATGATGAACTTATTCAGATTTTCGAGTTCTTGAGGACTTGGAGATTTTAGAAACTGTTGAAAGGCAGTTGGGTCTCGGAAATTGGGATTGATTTTTATTCCATGTATTGTGCGGATACTGTCATGGATGGGGCATTCACATATTAGGTGAAATGGTGTAGCTGGAGTATTGGAGCAGTCGCAGCAAGGAGATGGGATAATATTGAACCTAGCAAGATGAGCTGGTGATCTGGTGTGATTTATCCTGAGTCGATTTATGATGGTAACTATTGTTCTCGGGAGGTCCTTATGGCTGATGAACCAGGGCGGTGCTATATTTGGTTTTATTTTTGCCAGTGCCGAGCCTGTTGTTATGGAGGATTGCTTCCACGAATGAGCCCAGTTATTCTTTATATTCCCTTTGATTTTGATGAATATGTCCTGCCATGATGTTGGTGCGTCTAGTTCTGTCCCATGGTATGAGGCTCTTTTAGCGAGAAAATCTGCGATTTGGTTACCCTGTGAGATGCTGTGTCCTCGTGTCCATCTTAAAGCTATGTTAATTTTTTTTCCGGCGGCTTTGATCAGGAGTTGGTTGATGTAACCTATCTGAATATGAGTAGATTTTTTATTCCTGAAGTTGTGGATAGCCTTAAGAACACTTTGGGAATCGGATATGATTAGGCAAGAGTTGAAGGAGTGAGAAATGCAGTACAATATCGCTTCGCGGATGGCCATGAGTTCTGCTGTAAAGTTTGAGAATGTTGTTGGTAATTTGAACAGTCCAAAGTTGGAGTGCTTCATATCATAGAATGCACAGCCTACATTAATAATTGATTTAGATCCATCGGTATATATTACACTTTCGTAAGTGTATTCTGACGGATTCTCAGTTGATATATCCAAGTATTGACTTAATTGCGAGGGCGATATTTGGAAGGTAGGAGGAAGGGATGATTTTTCTATTTTTATTTCTAGGTTATTAATGCTGTTGTAGGCCATGAGCAGCGGAGGGAGTTGTCTATTGGCGCCTACTTGATTATAAGTGTGACTGAGAGATGCCAGTGCCTCTACTACCGGATGGTAGATCCTCGCTGCACGCTTCAGAATAAATTTAGTAGCTAATAGTTGTGTTCTAAATTCCAGCGGCATTTCATTGCTTTCTATTAGTATTGCATTACAAGGACTTGAGCGCATATATCCCATAGCAGTTCTTATTGCTTGATATTGTAATCTATCGAGTTGGATGTGATATGATTTTGACGCCGATCTGACCAGAAAGCAACCATAGTCCAAGCATGCACGAATGGTAGCCCTATAAAAATTGAGAAGAACTATTGGATCAGCCCCCCAGGTAAATTTTGCTATTGCCTTCATCAGGTTTAGATATTTATGACATTTTATTTTTAATAACTTTATATGTTCTTTCCAGCTGAGCTTTGCGTCTATAGTGAGACCTAAATATTTAATTTTGTTGACCAGAGGAAATTCTAAATCTCCTAACTGAATGTTATTCCATGCTGGGATCCTGCGAGTGGAGAAGATACAAGCAGCGCATTTGGAAGCCGATATTTCGAAGTTGTTTTGGTTTAAATACTCCAGAAGAGCATATATAGACATATCTAGGTCTGCCAACGACTCCTCTAATTTACATGAAGTGGAGTATATTATTACGTCATCTGCATACTGCAGAACTTTGCTATTATAAGAAATTGACGGGGCCAAATCATGCGTATAGCATACGAAAAGAAGAGGGCTCAGGGATGACCCCTGGGGTATCCCTCTGTGTAGGATTCTAGATAGCGATGCTTTTATAGGGTGAGTTCTTATATATACCTGACGACCAAATAAGAGATTGAATATCAGCTTGCTGGAGCGAAGACCAATACCTAACGAGATCAGTTTAAAATAGAGCCTGTGCAGATCTACATTATCGTATGCACCATCGATGTCTATCACCGCAGCAGTAGTATATTTTTTTGTAAGTATGCTTTCTTGTATGTTAGTTATGAGAAGTGATAGGTTGTCCATTGTTGATGCAAACGATCTAAATCCGAATGATAATAATGGAAGTTGGTATGTGGTCTCTAGATAGTGTTCTAACCTTAGTTTTACTAATTTTTCGAAAATTTTTAGAATACAAGAGGAGAGGGCTATTGGTCGGTACGATTTTCCTTCCCTTTTGTCTTTACCCGGTTTTAATATCGGGATTATTAATTGAATTTTCCATACATTGGGGATATATTCTGATGTTCTAATATCATTATAAATTTCTAAGAGGAATTCTAAGCCTATGGATGGTAAAAACTTCAAAAGAGGATAAGGAATATTATCAATGCCAGGAGCAGAGTTATTAGTCGACTGGTATATAACATTTTGTAGTTCTTGTATTGAAAAGGGTATGCTTAAAATGTCTTCTGAATCCATATTTATCGGGGGTTCTGGTATTTCCTTTGGGACAGACGCTGGAGCTAGTTTGTCTAAAAACTCTTCTAAGATTTCGTTTGGGGGGTTTTTGGCCGCTATGTAATTTCCCTTTAATTTTTTAATTTTTCCCCAGATTTCATTCGGTGAACAATTCCTATTTAGTGACCCACAGAATTCCCTCCATGAGTTCCTTTTAGCTTGTTTGATTATGCCTTTTGTTACAGCTTGTTGTTTTTTAAGTTCTAAAAAATTGGCCAGGGTTGGGTTTTTCCTATAGCGACTATGAGCCATTTTTCTTTTTTTTATTGTGTCTTTGCATTCCGGCGTCCACCAGACCGCAGGGGGGTATTTTATGTTTGCTATTTTTGTTACCGGAATAGAAGCATTCGCTGCTCCAATGATAGTCGAAATCAGGTATTCATATTTATGTTCTGACGACTCAAATTCAGGGAGGTTTATCAGATTTTGTGTAATATTATATTGGTATCTGGGCCAATTAGCTTCCTTTGTTTTAAAGCGTGGAATGTAGCTATAGGTGTTAGTATTGTAATTTTGTGGGATATCTAAGGTTAAGAGAATGGGATAGTGATCTGATCCCATTGTATCCTCCAGTGCCTCCCATGTGACCGCATGCGAGACACTGGCGGAGCACAGGGATATATCTACAATGGACGGGGTGTCTATGTTGTATGTTAGTCGTGTTGGAGAACCGTCATTCAGTATTACCAGATTGAAGTCTTCCGCTATTGCATTGAGTATTTCCCCTTGTCTGTCCTGTGTGTGGCACCCCCAACCAGGCGAATGAGCGTTAAAGTCGCCGAGGATTAAGTAATTTGCTTGGTAGGAATCTATAATCGTTCTCCATTCCGAAATCGGGGTGTTATGTCCTGGATTGCAATAACATGATAGGATGGTGCAATTAGTCTCCTTCGAAATTTCTATCTGTACTGCCGCTATTTGAATGTTATGATTATCGAAACTATGTAGGCTGTTATATGGTATGTCGTTTCTAATTAATATTAGTGCTCCACCTTTCCCGTCCGGTCTGTCTGTGCGAACCACACTATATCCCTTTATTTTAAATTCATATGCAGGCTTAAGCCATGATTCGGCAATTGCTGCTACTGCTATATTTAGCTCGCTTAGAGTCACTTCTAGGCTCCCTTTATTGCTGGTAATAGATCGAGCATTCCATTGTAGTACCTTTAACTTATCCATTTTTGGGCTTTTTATTTTGTTTCTACTCTGTAAGCGTCTAGAGGGGCATCCCATCAGACTTTTTTAATACTTAAAGGATGTTAACTACTGGGCTACTCCTAAACAGATTCGTCTTCCGAATCTGTGAGACTATTCTCTGTATTTCTCTTGTTTATAAACATTGTTGAAAAAGATTCACTTATAGCTTTAAAAACTAACGGTTGGATTGTTGGCGTGAGATGCTCGCTAGAGAGTGATGGGTATTCTACCATAATAATTTTATTTATGTTCGACATGACTAGTTCCATTAAACTTTGTATTATATTACTCTTATAAATTTGGCTATTAATAATAGGAGCAGAGGGAAGGTGTAAATTATTCGTTACATGTCCCTGTGCTTGGTTTCTACTTTTCCCTTCTATATGTCCCGTTTTCACTTGTCTATATTGTGGATTATTCCTTCCCATAGATTGCACTATCTCTGGCTCCCTTCGGGGATGTGTTCTTGAAGGACCTACATCTTCGACCTCTTGTAGTGGACTTTGTCTCACTAGTGGAGGGTACTGTGATATTGGAGGGGGAGGAGGTGTCTGTGTATGTGTGTAGTTTTTATCTTTGGCTCTGTCTGCGTACGACCCTATATTTTTTATTTTGTAACAGTCCGCGGCTTCCGGAAATGTCATGTTTTCTTCAGTCATTATTTTTTTAATTGCTTCTTGTCTTTTAAATTCAGGACAGGTTCTTCTATCAGTCGACCTATGGGGAGCTTTACAAAAAATACAATTAAGTTCCTCAGTACAAGTCTGGGTTTCGTGTAACGAACCGCATTTTTCGCACCTAGGGCTATTTTTACATATTCTACTAGTATGTCCATACCGTAAGCAAGTATAACATTGTATAACCTTTTGTATGTATGTTTCAACATTACACTTAACTCCTAATAGTTTTATGTCTTTAGGCAGGTTTGGCCCTCTAAATGAGAGAATTACCACAGGTGTCGGAACTTTTACCTTTCCTTTACCTTCTATTTCTTTCATTTTGTAAATTCGTTTTGCCTGCACCACCATAACCTCTGAAATAGCATAGTTTATTACTTCATTTTCTGATAACGACGTGTCCACATCACGGATAACACCTTGTTTAAACATATAAAAGGAAGGAACATAACAGACAATGTTATGCGTCGACCAATACCTCTCCTCAATAAGATTATTAATTTCATTATAGTTAGCTTTTATCAAAATTTTAACTCTACTTCTCCCTATACTTTTAATGCTAGTAATATTTTTGTATAAATTAAAATTGTTATTTCTGATAATTTTTCCTACATTCATAGGATGTAATCTTGAATTATTATTTGTTTCAGCATAAATATACAAAGGCCCACCGTCAAGTGCCGCGTACCGGTTTTCGGCGCATTTTATATAAAACGAATTATACTCCGATGGAGTTGAAGAATTATTTTTATCAAAAGATGAATTAGGTGATACGTGAGACTGATTGTTATTTATTATATTAGACTGGTTGCTTTCTGGGTGTGAGTGAAGTGAATAAATGATTTGTTTACATGAATTTGTTTCCTCAATGTTTTCATTATTTCTCCTTTTTTTCAATGTCATATCTAACTCATTATTTATATTAGATTGTTCATTGGGTACCTGGTAGACTGTGTTCATGGACGTCCTGATGATTTCCGAAAGATCATCACTTTCCTCCATGGCCGCAGCCTGGCCCAGCGCCTCTTCAGGATCCCCCATGGGGAGGGAGAGGTTATGTTTACTTTACAGAGTCTATTCTTCTTTTATTCACTTTCCTTCTTGAAATAATTATTATTAAATAGTTCCAAGCTCTTCAACTTTTTACCTTAAACTTGAATAAACACTTGATTACCACTTTGGCACTTAAACCACTGCTTTAAATACGGAGCAGAAAATTTTTTTTCCCAATCAACAGAACACCGCCG